>WBMW01001981.1:2166-15988 GCA_013396635.1 Penelope pileata
ACGGGGGAATCGGAGCCGGGGAGGGGGTGCGGTGCGGAGCCCCTCGGAGCCGGGGGAGCACGGTGCTGCCCGGGGGGAGCCGCAACTTTTTGCCTACTGGGAGCTGCGGTGCGCCCGCTGCCGCCGGAGCGCACGGAGGCTCCGGACAGCCCGTGTCCCCCCGTATCCCCCCGTGTCCCCGGGGCAGTGCCGGAGGATCGCACCCCGCTGCCGTGCGCAGCGCTGGGGCCGCGGCACCGCCTGGCCCCCGGCCTGGAAAATCCCCGTGTCCCGAGCCCCGCCGGACAAGAATCAGCTCTTTGAACCCGGGGGAGAGCACTCGGGACGCTCCGTTTACCTTGAAACAGACGCAAAGGAAAACCTCTCCGGGGCCGCGGGGCTCCGTAAATAGGGATTGTTCAAGGGGCTCCCTGTGCCCGGCGACATGGGGACACTGCGGTGACAGCGAGGTGGCACCTGGGCGGTGGTGGCACCTAGCAGCGGGTCCCCGGGATGTGCCACCTCTGGCAGAGCTGTGCCTGTCCCTGCTGCGTTTTGGGGGGCACGGGGACGAGCCCTGCTGGCAGAGGAAGTCGGTGGATGTTGAAAAAGCTTCTGTGTGCGCTCTGAGCGCGGGGAGTGACTCAGTGCATCGTGCAGGATGTGAGGTTAATTATAACCCTGCCTCCCAACCCGGCTGGGGAGGTGGCCGGGAAGGTGTCCGGGTGCTGTGCACAAGGTGTCCCCGGCCCCGTGCATCCCACGGGGTCACCGCTGTCCCCTGGTTGTGCCCCGAATCGCCGTGCTGGGGGATGCTGCTCGGCTCCCTGCCTCGTGCACGGCGTGTGTTCCCGCTGCTCCGCGGTGCAGTTTGGGGCCCCTCTCTGGCAGCAGCTGTCCTGGCAGATCGGATCCTCACGGCATTTGTCACAGCAGCCGCACGGGTGACTCAGCGGGTGCCGGGAGAGTGGCACCGCGGTCCCTGCGCTGGGGGGAAACTGAGGCATGGCTGGGTGGGAGCAGAGCCCCGGAGTGCGACCTGCCCGCGGCCCTGCCTACCTTCCTTCCCCTGCAATTAGGCTCTTCCCCAGCGTCCGGAGGATGTTTGCTGGCGGCTCCCAGCCAGCCCTGTGCAGGCGGCGGTGCCGGTGGCCGGACACAGCCCTGGTGCTGCTCCCGGCTGTGCATGGGGCCGGGCTCCCACCCAGCGTGGGGTGGATGTGCACGGAGTGGACAGGGGCACTGCCTGCTGCCCCCTACCTCGTGCCCATCTCATAACCCTAAAGCATTCAGGCATCGCCTTCCTGGGGATGTGCTCCCAAAATGGGGGTTTGGCATGGGGAGGGGTGGGGGTGCTGCCCCGCTCAGCCCCCCCCGCCTGGCATGGCACCGGGGGTCCCCACCAGCCCCGGGTGCTGCGGGAGCGATGCCCCGCTGGGAGCGTGGGTTGTGACCAGCTACCTCCTGTGGTCAGGTGCTTTTTTTAAATGAGGGGAAATAAGAGGGAGAGGAAAAAAAAAGAGGAAAAAAAAAAATGCCACCAATGTCTCCAAGAGCAATAACTCTGTTTCCTCCCAAGGGCAGTGGGGGGGATGGGCTGTGCAGGGCTGGAGCAGCACAGTGCCAGCGCCGCTGTGCGGGTGGGTGATGCTCTGTGCCCCCCCGGTGCTGTGCCCATGCCCTGCCTGGGTTTGCAGGGGGTGTCTAGGGAGTGAGGCACAGCGGGGTTTAACCCTTGGTCTCTTTGCCCCGCCAGCTGTGGGGGTGCCCGAAGCATCTGGGGTCCCACTGGAGCTGGGTGAGGATGGGGGGTGTTGGTCCAGCACTGCTGTTGCCCTATGGCCCCAGGAATCACAGCCGCGAGCTGTGCCTGGAAAATGTTACAGCAGCTGCAGGAACTGCAGCGTGAGCGGGGATGGGGGGGTCCCTGCTCACGAGTGGGGTGGGAGCGGGGCAGGGCTCGGCTCCAGCCCTGTGTGGGAGCACTGGGCTCTGCCCCATCCCCTGCAGCCCCAGGGTCGTGGTGTGGGGCTGGCACAGGGGCAGGGCTGTGCTGGGGCTGCAGCTGCCCGTTAACCTCTCTGCTCTCTTCCTCCCATGCACTGTGCAGATAAGGATTCGGGGCGGGAGGACAGCGCTGTTTGTCGTGAGCAGCTGCTGTCAGTGCCATGGGGACGTCAGGGCTGTCCCCATCCTTGGGCACAGCGGTGGCATCGAGCACCCGCTCCCATAGCACTGCTGTCCCCGTCCCATGGCGTGGGGCTGCCGGGGTTTCCCGGGCTGGCTGTGGTCCCACTGTGCTCCAGGAGCTCCCGCCGCATCCCTGGGGAGCGGGTCTGGTGCTGGCAGGAGCGGGATGGATGTTCCACAAAAACAGGATGCGGCGATGGATGGCGGGGCTGCTCCCTCTTCCCGGAAAGAGGAGCCGGGGCTGCGGGATGTGGGGCTGGGAACAGGAGCAGGTTCTCACCAGGCATGGGCTGTGTTTGGGATGGGGAGCATGCAGCTGTTCCTTGTTCTGCATCGGGTGCCAGGGGATGCGCTGGGGACACTGTCCTGGCCCTGGGGACCAAAGCTGTTCCATGCAAGGGTTGGGGACCCCCCTCCACCCCACAGCTGGGTGCAGCTCCGTGCCAGCTGAGCCCCATCTGCCCCATGGCACTGCTGCTGTCCCCATGCCATGAGCATCCCCATGCCAGGAGCATTTCCCAATCCAGTGCTGCTGCAGCCCCCCACCATGAAGCCCCTCCTGCACGGATCCGTCCCGGAGGCCTCGAGGGAGAGCTCAGGGCTGCGTTAACGAAGCGCAGCCCCTCTCACCCTGCTCCCAGAGCTGGGATTTCTCCTCCTCTCTGCACATTAACGTCGATATTTCACGCGCTGCCACCGGCTGCTGCGAGGGATGAGCAGCGTGGGAGCGGGGCCGGCTGCTCACATCCCCGGGGGGGCTCAGGGAGGGGGGCTGAGCCAGCAGGGAAGTGCCCGGCAAACCCCAGATCTGTCCCGTGTGCGTGCAGCACCAGCAAAACCTCGTGGGCTGTGGGTGCTGCCACCCACCTGTCCTCAACTCGCAGCGGGGGCGAGCGGGTTTGGTGGGGAGCGGCCGTCCCGGTGCCGCAGGGCAGCTCGCCCTTGGCAGCTCTCCCTGCAGCAGAACTGGTTTTTCCCCCCCCCCACGCTGCACTTTCCCCGCTGTCAGCATGGAACCGGTTTGCTCCCAGGGTGTGGGATGGAGGTGGGAGGCAGTGGGTGGTGCTGCCGGGGTCAGGGGGCTGTGGTGCTCCCCTGGTGTTTGCTGGGTGCCTTTGGGACACGGGGTGTATGTGGCTGCTGCCAGCCTTCCCGGTGCTGTGGGTGACCCCAAACCTCTGCCACCAGGATGTCACCTGCATGCCAGCCCACATGCGATGTCCCCAGTCCCTGGTGGCATGGAGCAGTTGTGTCACACTGTCACCAGTGCCACACGCGTGCCCAGCGCTGCCCGCCCTCCCCCAGCCCCGGTGATGCTCTGGGGACCGGTCCCCTCCTCGTCGCCACCAGGGTGACCCCAGGGGGACAGGCGCTGGGCTGGCTGTCCCCAGGGTCTGTCCCCAGCGTGGGGAGGGGGTGGCTGCCCCCATGTTGGGTCACCTCCCCGCCGGGCTGGCTCCTCCACGCTGGCGCGGGAAGGGGAATATTTGTTCCATGAGATCATGGCTCGCCAAAACGCAGCGAGCGGCCCTCGGTGCGCGGGTTGGGGTCACCGCTGGGAGGGGGCTGGCAGGGCAGCAGTGTCCCCCTGAGCGTGGGGACATGAGTGTGACTCCAGCCCTGCTCGGGGGCTGCTGCTGCTCCCCGGGACGGAAGCAGGTGGGGACCCTGCGTCAGCCCGGGGTGAAGTTCCTGGGGAGGCTCCTGTGCTGCTGCAGGATGCTCCGTCCCATTGAAACCCCATCAACACCGGAAGGGCCGTGCCTGGCTCGCGGCGTGCAGCACGTCCCCTGGCACCCGGCCTGCCCTGGGGCTGGGGGCTGCCCGCTCTGCCCTCCCTGTGCCCAGGTCTTTTAGGAATGGCCCCAATGCCATGGCACCGCACGGTCTCCATCGCTTCGTTCTTCTCCGGCTGAGCAGGGACTGACCCCGGTCCCTCCCTGCTCCTCTGCTGGCTTCATGCCTGCATCCAGCTGTAATTTGGGCCTAAAAATAAGGGAGGGAAGGTGGGGAGCAGCCATAGGAATCCCAGCCTGGCCATAGGGTTCCCAGCCTGGCAGTGCCACCCCCTCACAGCTCAGCACCACCCTGCAGGGACAACGTGGAAATGCAGATCCTGACATTGCCTTGGTGTCCCCATCACCCCGTGCCCCTCTCTGGGACTCTCTTGGGGCTGCGTCACTTTGGGGTGACAGTCAGGATGCTGTCACCAAGCATCCCTGCAGCGAGTGGGATCCTTATGGGGTGCAGGTGCCACCCCAGTGCCACTAACCCTGTCCCCCCGTGTCCCCAGCCTGCCTGTTCCGCTTCAACGTCCTCTCGCTGGTGTACCTGCTGTACCTCCTGCTGCTGCCGTGGTTCCCGGGGCCGGCTGAGCACGGCGGCTCAGGTGAGGGCATCACATCCTGGGTCGGGGCTGTTCTTAGGGCTGCAGGTCCCCATTCCGCTGTGTGGTTTTCCCCAGGCCGGGCAGCTCAGCGTGGCAGCCTCATTCTGTTAATTACAGCCTGCCGTGGCTATTAATAGCCCTCCTGCTGCCAAGTGGCTGATTCTGAGCCACAGCCCTGTTAGCCCGAAACCTCGGGGCTGTGCCCAGGTGGGTGCACGGGGTGCATCCCCCATGGTGGGCACCCATAGCCCTGCTGGCTGCCCACAGAACAGAGCCCTGGCAGAAGCTCTGCCCGCTGCAGAGAGGATGCTGCTGGGTGTGCACTGAGCCTGGCAGTGCTGGCACAGCCCCAGTGCCAGCAGCAGTGTCCCCCCCCACTGCCGCTTTTGGGCGATGGGTGATGGGTGCCCGTGTCTTGCAGGTCACCCTGGCCGCTTCCTTAAAGCTCTGCTGGGAACCAGCATCCTCTTCCTCCTCGCCCACTTCGTGTTCCAGATATGTCTGTACACGCTGCCCGTCCTGGACCAGCTGCTGGGGCCCAACTGTGAGTACCCCCGGTGCCCACATGTCCCCTCCTTGTCCCCGAGCTGTGACATGGGGTGCAGGACCTGCTCTGTTGGGTGCTAAGGGGCTGCTGAGACCCCGTGGATTCCGTTCCACCCTAACCCCTCTGTGCTTCCCCACAGGCAGCAGCTGGGAGGTCCTCGCCCGGCACATTGGGGTCACCAGGTGAGGGCGATGCCCAGGGGTTGGTGGCATTGTCACCGGTGGTGGCATGTCCCCAACCCGCCTTGTGACCCGCTCTCCCCCAGGCTGGATTTGGGTGACCTCCCCAACTCAGTGCGCCTCGTGGCCCCTGATGTTGGCATCCTGCTGGTCTCGTCCCTCTGCCTGTGCCTGTGCCACCGCCTCGTCCCCAAGGGCAGCACTGCCACCCGCAGACCGGAGTCCCTGCAGCCCCCTGAGCGGGTGAGTGCCACCGCTGCCACCAGCTCCATCCCGGGGAGGGCAGCCCCGGGGGGACACAGGGGACATCGCTGGGGACCTGGGGTGGGCTTTGGGTTGGGGCTGCGGAGTTTGGCTCAGGGATGGAGCGGGTCCCCCTGCACCTCCCCCTCCCCGGGGTGACTCAGCGGAGGAGTGCCCGTGTTTGCTCCCACGTTTCCATAGGGATCCCGCAAACAGCCCGGCCCCACAGAGCTGCTGCTGCCTGTGGGACGGGGCTGCCCACGGCCGGGGACGGAGCCAGCGGGGCAGAGCTGCCTGGAGCTGTGCCAGCCCCGCCATGCCAGCGTGGCACCCTGTGCAGGTGGCACCGCTGTCACCTGGGCAGCCCCGTGCTGGTGGCACCCCTCTATGTCCCAGCCCCATTTCGGGGTGCATCCTGCTGTCCCGGGCTGTAAGCAGAGCCCAGGCAGCGTGGATGCCTTTGCTGTGAGTGCGGAGGCAGCCTGGAAAACAGCTCAGTGCTGGGAACCTGGCTGTGGGTGCCAAGAAAAACAGCCGTGCTTCAGAGGCGCCTTCCAGCAGCCAACGAGATAAACACGGCCAGGTGCAGGGCTCTGCCTGGCACCCTGCCCCCCCGCTGCGCTCTGTGGGGAAACTGAGGCACAGGCAGAAGCGGGCTGGGGCTGGGGGAGCCGGCTCAGGCCGGGGCTCACTGCTGTGCTTTGCAGGGGGAAGAGGAGGACGTGGAGCAGCGCGGAGGGGACACGCTGCTCAGCGCCAGGCTGCGGGTGACGGCACACTGGCTGCTGTGGGCAGCCGGGAAGGGGCTGGCCATCCTGCTCCTGACCTTGGCCGGTGGGTTTGGGGCTTAGCAGGGGGGATGCGATGGATTTAGGGGGGCTCTGCTGTGTGCTGACCATGCTGCTCCACAGGGATCACGCTGCCCTCCGCCTCGTCCAGCGTGTACTTCCTGCTCTTCGTGGGGCTGTGCACCTGGTGGGCCTGCCACCTCCCCGCCAGCCGTGCTGCCTTCGACACCCTCTGCATCCTCATCGGCCTCTACGCAGCCGCCCACCTCCTCTGCCTCTACGCCTACCAAGCGCCCTTCGTCCAGGGGGTCTTCCCGCCCCCCACCATTTGGGCACGGTGAGCATCCCCCCTTGGCACATCCCCATCACCGGTCCCTGCATCCCCAGGGCGGTCGGCAGCCAGCGCAGCGCAGTGCAGCTCCTGTTTGGCTCTGCTCCTGCAGGGCTCAGTGCCAGGCGTGCTGCAGCGCTCCCCAGGGATTAATGCCACTCACCATGTCCCCCCCCGCCCCTGCAGGGTGTTTGGCTTCAAGGACATCATCCTGTACCGCAACTGCTCCCGGCCCAACGCGCTGCTGCTCAACACCAGCCACCCCTGGCCCGTCTACGCCAACCCTGGCATCCTGCTGCTGCTCTACTACACCGTGGCCACGCTGCTGAAGCTGCGCAGGAGGGATGCCAGGGTGAGAGCTGGGCTCTGGGTGTGTGCCCCCCCCCTCCCCATCCCGCTGGAGGGGGGCATGGGGATGCTGTGCATGGGCTGGGACCCCCGTGTTGCTGTAGCTCTTTGCTCTTGCAGAGAGCGACGGTGCCGGCGCAGCCACCGGCGAGGGAGCTGGTGGAGCTGGAGAGCTGGCCCAAGGACAGCGACGGCGTGGCCGAGGACACCAAGGTGGGTTTGGGGGAGCAGCACCCCGGTGCTCACCCCGTGCACTGTGTGCTGCTGCTCTGGGGGCTCAGCCCTCTCTACCCCCCCAGCCCATGCTGTCCCCCAGCACCGGGAAGCCGAGCACAGAGAACTGCACCGTCCACGTCATGGGTGATGCCACGCCACCGGGTAAGCCCCAGCGCTGCCCCCTCCCCATCCCCACCCTGCAGAGGGACCTGGGGGGGCTCACAGCTCCCGCTCCCCCTGGGCAGGCAGGACCCGTCCGGCGGAGCGGCTGCCCCTGCAGGCCCTGTGGCACGTCATCATGAAGCAGAGCTATGTCTGCGCCCTCATTGCCATGATGGTAAGGGTGGGGGGACCCCGCCGGTGCCCCCAATAATTTTTCTCTAAGTCACGGCACTCATCTCAATCAGAAAAAGGGGATAATCTGAATTTTTCTCTCCTGCAGGTGTGGAGCATCACCTACCACAGCTGGCTGACCTTCGTGCTGCTGCTCTGGTCCTGCCTCATCTGGATCGTGCGCAGCCGGCACCACTTTGCCATGCTCTGCTCGCCCTTCCTGCTGCTCTACGGCATCGCGCTCTGCAGCCTGCAGTACGTCTGGGCCATGGACCTGGGCCCCGAGCTGCCCACCCGCGTCGGCTTCATGAGCCTGGAGCAGCTGGGGCTGGTGCGACCCAAGTACCCCTGCCTGGACCTGGGGGCCAAGGTACCCCCCGCTGTCCCTGTCCCCGTCCCCGTGGTGCCCTCCTGGCCCCGCTCACCGCCTGTCCCCACAGCTCCTGCTCACCCTCACCTTCTGGCTGCTGCTGCGGCAGTTCGTTAAGGAGAAGCTGCTAACGAGGACGTGCCCGGCCACCCCATTGCTGGAGGTGACCGTCTCGGACACGGGTGAGGGGTCCCTCGGTGACACTGCGGGCTGTCCCTGTGCCATCCCTGGGACACGGTGTCACCGGTGCTGTGCCCTGCAGAGCCCGGGCGGCAGCGGGACGTGCTGAAGGCGCTGGGGGCCCTGGTGGGGGATTTCTACGCCAAGTACTGGATCTGTGTGTGTGCCGGCATGTTCATCGTGGTGAGCTTCGCCGGGCGCCTCGTGGTCTACAAGATCGTCTACATGTTCCTCTTCCTCCTCTGCCTCACCCTCTTCCAGGTAGGGGTAGTGCTGTCCCCATCAAGTCCCCGTGCCCGGTGGCACCGTGCTGATGTCCCTGTCCCTGCAGGTGTACTACAGCCTTTGGCGCAAGGTGCTGAAGGGCTTCTGGTGGCTGGTGGTGGCCTACACCATGCTGGTGCTCATCGCCGTCTACACCTTCCAGTTCGAGGACTTCCCCATGTACTGGAGGAACCTGACGGGGCTCACCAACGAGCAGTGAGTGTCCCCAGTGGGTGTCCCCAGTGCACCGTGGTGGCACCAGGGCATGGCTGAGCATTGCGTATGGGGAAACTGAGGCACGAGGGTGTGGCCCTGCTGAGGTTGGATGGATGGATGTGGCCCTGTGCTGACCAGGGTGTCCTCTCCCTGCCAGGCTGGGTGACCTGGGCCTGGAGCAGTTCAGCGTCTCCGAGCTCTTCTCCAGCACCCTCATCCCGGGCTTCTTCCTGCTGGCCTGCATCCTGCAGCTCCACTACTTCCACCGCCCCTTCATGCACATCACCGACCTGGAGCACATCCCTGCCGCCGAGCCGCGGCCGTGCCACATCCCCAGGCCCGAGGAGCTGCACGGGAGCCGTCTGCTGCGGGACGCGGCCATCGCTGAGAGCACCGGGACCGAGGAGGGGGACTCTGACACCGCCTCGCAGGGTACAGGCAGGAGCGGGGTGTCCGTGGGGAGGGGATGGGATGGGAGCCAAGAAAAGGGTGAGGGATAACTTGGGGTGTCCTCTGCCTTGGAGAGTTCAGGGATGGATTGAGGTGTCTCCCAAGCCAAGGCGGAACCAGGAGGATATGGGGATGGGCTGGGGTGTTCTCCATGCCGAAGAAGAACCAGGAGGATATGGGGATGGGCTGGGGTGTTCTCCATGCCGAAGAAGAACCAGGAGGATATGGGGATGGGCTGGGATGTTGTTCAAGCCTGGGAAGGTGTAGGAATGGGTTGGGGTGTTCTCCAAGCCAAGTAGGGTACAGGAAGGTATGGGAATGGGTTAAGATGCCCTCTGGTATTTGGAGGGTACGGGATGGATTGGAGTATCCTCCAAGCCAAGAAGGGGCCAAGAGAATACAGAGATGAATTAGGGTGTCCTCCAGTTCTGGGATGATACAGGGATGGATTGGGTGTCCTCCAAACCAAGAAGAGGTGGTTCCAGAGATGAGTTGGGATGTCCTCTGAGCCTGGGAGAGCACTGAGGTGGATTAGGGCATCCCCCAAGCCAGGAAGGGGCTGGGAGGGAACAGGGCAGGGTTGGGGTGCCCTCCAGTCCTGGGGTGCCCATGACGGTCCGTGTCCCCGCAGCACCCAGCAAGTGGGGGCTGGTGCTGGAGCGCCTCATCGTGCTGGGCTGGACCTTCTCGGACACGCTGACCCGCGGGCAGGTCTTTGTGGGGCGCCTGCTGGAGCTGCACGTCCTCAAGCTGGTGGCTCTCTACACCGTCTGGGTGGCCCTGCAGGAGGTACGGCACCAGGGCCGGGGGTCCCGGCTGGCACCCCGTGGTGCTGACACCATCGCTGCCCCCCCAGGTGTCACTGATGAACTTCTTGCTGGTGCTGCTGTGGGCTTTCGCCATGCCCTACTGCCGCTTCCGCCACATGGCCTCCTGCCTCTCCACCGTCTGGACCTGCATCATCATCGTCTGCAAGATGCTCTACCAGCTCAAGATCGTCGACCCCAGCGAGTACTCCAGCAACTGCACCCAGGTACCGGGGCAGCACGTGGCGGGGTCGCGGTGGGGTCTGGTGGTGGGGTGCTGACCCGTGTCCTCCTGGCAGCCCCAGCTCAACGGCACCAACCTGAGCCCGGAGGAGCTGGCCAACTCCACGCTGTACCGCGGCCCCGTGGACCCCGCCAACTGGTTCGGCATCCGCAAGGGCTTCCCCAACCTGGGCTACATCCAGGTGGGCTGGGGGGCGGTGAGGTGGGTGGGCTGCTCCCTCTCTGAGCGTGGTCAGGCTGAGCACCCCCTCGCCCCCCCCAGAACCACCTCCTGGTGCTGCTGCTGCTGGTGCTGGAGGCGGTGGTGTACCGGCGCCAGGAGTACTACCGCAAGCAGCACCAGCTGCCGGTCCCCGCCACCGAGGCCATCTTCGAGGACGTGTCCCACGAGACCCTGGACCACGGCTTGCTCAGCTGCACCAAATACTTCCTCAACTACTTCTACTACAAGTTCGGCTTGGAGGTGGGCAGCGGGCACTGCGGGCGCCGCGGGGCAGCTGGGATGCGCGGGGCTGAGTGCCTGGATCCTCCCTCAAAAATGCAGATCTGCTTCCTGATGACGGTGAACGTGATCGGGCAGCGGATGAACTTCATGGTGATCCTGCACGGCTGCTGGCTCGTCGTCATCCTGACACGGCGGCGGCGGGCGGCCATTGCCCGCCTCTGGCCCAAGTACTGCCTCTTCCTCGTGGTCTTCCTCCTCTACCAGTACCTGCTGTGTGTGGGCATGCCGCCTGCCCTCTGCATGGGTAATAAGGGGCACAGGGAGGGCTGGGTGGGATGGGCATGGTGCTGGGGGGCTGCAACGCAGCCTGCCTGCTGTCCCCCCCCTCCAGATTACCCGTGGCGATGGAGCCGGTCCCTCCCCATGAACTCGGCGCTCATCAAGTGGCTCTACCTGCCTGACTTCTTCGTGGCCCCCAAATCCACCAACCTCATCAGTGAGTGCCCCCTATGATGGGCATGGGGCTAGGAGGAGAGGGGGATGCATGGCTGTGCCCCCAGGGTGGGAGGGGTCACCCGTGGGAGTAGGCACAGCACCCATTTGGGATAAGGAATGGTAGGAAGAGCCCCACCCTTTTGGGGGGAGGAGCTTTGATAAAGCCCCACCCCTTTGGGGGGAGGAGGGGTATATGGATGGTCACACCCCCTTGGGGAGGAGCTTGGTTGAAGCCCCACCCCTCTCGGGGGAGGGATTTATGAATGGCCGCACCCCATGGGAACCACTCAATGAAAGGCACACCCCGAGCGTGGGAAACCACGCCCCTTTCAGCGAGGGGGGCGTGGCCTCCCGGAGCCCCGCCTCCCCGGGGCTGAGCCACGTGCCCGCAGATGACTTCGTGCTGCTGCTGTGCGCGGCGCAGCAGTGGCGGGTGTTCGTGGCCGAGCGCACCGAGGAGTGGCTGCGGGCGGCCGGGGACAACGCGGACCGGCTGGACCTGGGCAGGGAGCCCCACAACCCCACGCCCAACTTCATCCACTGCCGGTGGGCGCTCACAGCTGGGATAAGGGGGGAGGTGGGGAGAGGGGTGGGATCCTCAGGCAGTGGGACACACTGGGGTGGGGTCTCCAAGGATGTGGGATGGAGTCCCCAAGGATGGGAATAGGACCTAGCAGCATAGGGCCAGGGAAACCCTCACCAGGGCTGGGATAGGAACCCCTGCCATCAGAGTGGTGTCCCACAGCTGGGACAGGAGCACCCCAAGGCTGTGCTGGGACCCCTGGGGGAGATGCAGCGGTCCTGGGCACGCTTGGTAATGGTGCAGGAACCCACTGGGTGCTGGGACTCCCATTAACTGGGATAAGCACTTTGTACCCCAAGTGGTCTGAGATGGGAACTGGGACACCCAGGGGCATTGGGACCCCCAGCAGGCACTGGGACCCCTGGTTTGGTTCTAGGGGATAACACTGTGCTGCACCCCAAACCCAGACGGAGCTGGGTGCAGGTGCTGGGAGGGGATGGGAACCCTACTCTGAGCACCCTGTCCTGCAGGTCCTACCTGGACATGGCGAAGGTGGTGGTCTTCCGCTACCTCTTCTGGTTTGTCCTGGTGGTGGTCTTCATCACTGGGGCCACCCGCATCAGCCTCTTTGGCCTGGGCTACCTGCTCGCCTGCTTCTACCTGCTGCTCTTTGGCACCGCCATGCTGCGCAAGCCAGCGCGGGCACGCCTCGTGCTCTGGGACTGCCTCATCCTCTACAACATCACCGTCATCATCTCCAAGAACATGCTGTCGGTGAGGGCACTGTCCCCAGGGCTGCTCCTCGGCTCACCCTGCAGAGGGGGACAGCTGGGACCGACCCTGTGCTCTGCCCGCAGCTCCTCTCCTGCGTCTTCGTGCAGCAGATGCAGAGCAGCTTCTGCTGGGTGATCCAGCTCTTCAGCCTGGTCTGCACCGTCAAGGGCTACTACGACCGTGAGTGCTGGCACTGGGTGGGCTGGGGCTAGGGGGGGACATTGTGGGGTGCTGCCTCACCCACCCATCCCTCTGCCTGCCAGCCAAGGAGATGGGCAAGGACCAGGATTGCTCGCTGCCAGTGGAGGAGGCTGGCATCATCTGGGACAGCATCTGCTTCTTCTTCCTCCTGCTCCAGCGCCGCGTCTTCCTCAGCTACTACTTCTTGCATGTCATGCTGGACCTCCAAGCCTCTGCCCTGCAGGCATCCAGGTGGGGTGGGGGTCCCCATGGGGTCCCTGGGGGTGTTGGCTGCGGATGCCCCCACCCACGGTCCCCATCCCCACAGGGGCGTCGCGCTGTTCAAAGCCAGCATCCTGAAGAGCATGCGCTCCCACCGGCAGGCCGAGAGGAAGTCGCTGGCCCAGCTCAAACGGCAGTGAGTGGGTTTGGGGGGCACCCCAGGGCACAGGGGGTGCCGGAGGGATGTGGGGCACCCTGCGTGGTGATGGGGTACCCGGCGGTTTGAGGAGCTCCGGAGCAGCGTGCGCTGCATCCCGCAGGATGGAGCGGATCCGTGCCAAGCAGGAGAAGTACCACCAGGAGCGGCTGCCCGGCGGCGAGGGCCAGGATGAGGCCAGGCCAGGTGAGAGCCACTGAGGGGGTCCCCAGCCCCTCCTGCCCCTTTTAGTCACCTTGACCCATCACCAACTTTTATCCCCCAACATCCTCATCTCGCATCCTTGCTGAGCGGTGGAGCCCAGCAGAGAGCACGCAGCGGTGATAACCCCAAAAACACATCCCCCAAACCCGGGGCGGGTGCCCCCACCGTGCCCCCATGCTCAGCCCCCGCTGCCGTTCCACAGCACCCAGCAGCCCAGCAGACCCTGCCCGGCCGAGGGAGCGGTGGTGGCGGCCATGGTTAGACCACGCCGCAGGTACTGCCCAGCGCGGGCACGCGGTCCCCACTGCCACCGGCGGGGAGCGACGGTGACGGTGCTTTTGGCGAGGTGACGCCCCGCATGCCCCCCTGTCCCTGCTGTCAGCATTAATCAGGGCGCGCTCGGCTCGTGAGCACTAACGGGGCGTGCAGGCGGGGTGCCCGCAGGGCTCGGCGCTGGAGGGACACCTCTTTGGGGACATGGAGCTCTTTGGCGTTGATGTCCCCAGTTGGGGTCTCTGTGGGTGTTCTCATCACCAGGCAGAGGGGAGATGGCGATTGGGACAGCGTGGGCACCAGCCCTGCGCTGTCACCCTGTGTCATACCGTGTCACCCTGTGCCGTGTCACCCCATGCCACACTGTGACACCCTCTGTCACCTTGGCAGTGCTGCATTCAGGGGAATACTTCCTCT
>WBMW01001983.1:0-30114 GCA_013396635.1 Penelope pileata
CTCTCGGGAAGGGGCGGGGACACCGCCCCCTGCGGGCGGGCCGCTCTCACGCCGGCGCACAGCGCAAGGAGCCCCCAGGCCCCGCCCGGCGAGCGGTGGGGAACGGCTCCAAATTGCGGGGCTGTGCTTCGCGTCACCCAGAGCCGATAGCAACAGCCCCCGGGGCTGTCCTCAGAACCTGCAGCGCTACGCTCCTGCCCGCTCAGCTGAGCATGGCCCGTCGGTCTCCCCTGCGTCACCATGGTGCTGCGCAGCTTCTCCCCAACCCCCGTGGAACTGCTCCGCGGTTTCCGACGCCCCGGGCCCAGCCGGAGCCGTACGGCCACGCACAGCAGGGCACGAGCAGGGGGCGCCGGGTGCTCCCACCCTCCGGGAACACCATCACCGACCTCTCGCACCCACACGCTAACACCCTTCAAAGCACTTCTCTCAACGGACCGGCCCAGCCGCTGCGGGCACTGAGCCGTTCCCCCGGCGACCCCCAGCCGGGGCAGCCCCCACGCTCTGCGGACAGAGGGGCGCGGGGAGCACCGGGCGCTTGCGCCTCCGGATGCGGCCGGGAGCAGCGGAGCTCCTGCAGGACACGTTAGGAAACAGACCCTCAGGAAGTCAATTCCCTTGTTCGGTACTCCTTTCCCAGTTCTGGTTTTACCACCGCATAAAGAGGGCACAAACCACTCAGCCTGTGTTCTCTCCCTCCCAGCGCCACTAAAGGCACTGGGAACGGTCATCAATGGCGGGCGGCTCCTGCACAAGCAGCACCGCCTGCCCGCTTCACGCTCAGGAGAACACCGCGCTCCTCCTCGTGGCTTGTGACGCCGGACACTTTCGATCACACTCCTCTAGTTACCAACTACAGAAATGATCCCTGAAAGTATAGTCCTAACCCANACAGGGAGCAGCTTGTGTGTTCCATTCGTGTTACTCCTTCATCCAAACTTGGGAGGGAGTAAAAAGCTAACATATTAAATACACATGGGTTGTATAGAACTTGATAGTAGGATAAAAAAAATAAAAAATAATAATAATAAAAAAAAGATGCTTTGAGTGAAAGGAAAGATGAGCAACCAGCAGCTTTAGGCCAGACATCTGTTCATAGCCACCCACTGTGTGGTCAATTCCAGCACACGCTGTGTTTTAGCTGCTGGTGGTGTCATGAGGAAGATGGTGAGGGAGTGGAGCTAAGGGCTGTGCTGTGAGATAGCCCCAGGAGGCAGCTGAGCACCACACAGCCTCCTCCCTGCAGTGGGATGGGGAAGGAAATCAGAAAGGTAAGAGCTGGCAGGAGCAGCTGGGACTCCAGAAGGCCATGCTGCCATTCAGCGAGACCTGGGCAGGCTGAGAGGTGGGCAGAGAGGAACCTGGGGAGGAATAACCACGTGCATCAGTACAGGCTGGGGGCTGAGCTGCTGGGAGGGAGCTCGGCAGGGAAGGACCTGTGTGTCCTGGTGGCCAACAGGGTGGCCATGAACCAGCAGTGTGCCCCTGTGGCTGCGAAGGCCAATGACATCCTGGGGTGCATGGCACAGACTGTGGCCAGCGGGGTGAGGGAGGTGCCCCTTCCCTCTCCTCTCCACGTCTGGGCTCCTCAGGTCCAGGCAGGAGGGACTGCTGGAGAGAGGCCATTGTAGGGCTATAAAGACAAACAGTGCCTGAAGCATCTCTGTGAGGGGGAAAGGCTGAGTGTCCTGGGGCTGTTCTACCGGAGACTGAGGGGGATCTGATCGATGCTTATCAATATCTCATGGGTGGGGGTCAAGTGGATGGGGCCAAGCTCTTCTTGGTAGTGCCCAGCACAGCACAAGGGGCAATGGGCACAAACTGGAACCCAGCAAGTTCCATCTGAAAACGAGGAAAAACTTCTTCCCTGTGAGTGTGACAGATCCCTGAACAGGCTGCCCAGAGAGGTAGGGGGGCTCTCCTTCTCTGGAGATATTCAAAGGCCACATGGATGCTTTCTTCTGCACCCTGCTCTAGGGAATTGCTTTAGCAGGGGGGTTCAACTGGGGGATCTCCAGAGGGCCCTTCTAACCCCTATGGTTTTGTGACTGTATGATTCTGCCCAAGCCCTCCTGTGCCAGGGGTAATGCACACTGCCCTAAAGCGTGGGGGCACCAGGAACAGCCACAAGGCCCTGCCCGGCCCCAGCACGCTTCTACCCCATCCTGGACAGCAACAAAGCAGCCCTGCAACACCCCGGGCTCAGCCTCTGTTACAGTGGAGAGAGGGTACCCCTCAACCGTGAGAACAGAGCAAGAGAAGCTGGGCAGCTCCCTCCCTACCGCTGCACTCCGCAGGGAGTACTGAAACTGCTTTTTTTTCCACCGCATAAAGAGGGCACAAACCNTGCCCCCAAGCGGTGCGGCCGCTCTGCACAGAGCGCCGCCGCCTGGCCCGGCGGTCGCTGCGCGGTGGCGCAGCTCAGGGCGGCGGGGAGCAGCGCCCAATAGCACAGCACGGCCACAACTCTTGAAAAGTTTCCAATAACACTTTGAAAAATTTACGTTCAAGCCTGCAATGGGCATTCATAGAGTCTTATTTCTTTCATCCCTGGAGAGAAGCATGTCTAAAGCTATTTTATATTTGTTCCAGCACCTTCATGCTATCAGCATTCTGCTCTCTCCATCACCAACTTGCAAACAGATTTCTACTTTTTTTTGCAGAAGCAAAACAAAGCTGCATGCTGGTCAAACCAGGACAACCAAACACCAGTATTCATTTGCAACATTCCTGTCCCCACGTCATTAAATATTATTAAATGTGTCCTAAAACCACCAATATCTAAAAACACCAATATCTAAAACCCGTACATTAAGCACTTTGCAGAACACCAAGCTAAAATTGCCTCCATACATCCCTAAAGCTAAAGCAGACTGTTGGAATATTAGTTCCAGAGCACCTCAATTGCTTATGATTGAAGCCCTGTCAACCTCACAGCCAAAAGCTTGCTTTTCTTTCCAAATGACTTCTTTTCATGTATTTATTAAATAATTAGTGCCCTTTGCCAAAAAAAAGCCAAATATAATGGCTTTTGTAAACGCATCTCCATGACAAAACTGAACCAACACGACTAGACTTTATACCACACATAAAAAAGCATTGGAAAAAGCGATGCTTTTCCACCAGTCCCCTTTCCAAGCGGAGTTTTTACCTTTTTTCAGCAGCTTCTTCACCTGGGGGCAGTTCCCCTGCCGGACGCAGCCGTGCAGCTGTGCCTCCATGGAGTCCCCCCTGATGCTGCCGAGCCGCACTGGGCAGGGCACGGGCAGGGGCAGCGCGTGGGCCATCCGCCTTCCTCAGCACCGGGAGGGGCCACACAGTGCCACAGCTCCGAGGGTTTCTCTTCGGCTTCGGGAAGCTCAGCAGGTGACGGGGTCGGCGGTTGCCCCGCAGCGAGACCTGGCAATGGGGAGCAAAGGGAACTCAGTGCTGTGGGCCTGCTGCGCCCTCAAGGAAGGCCTGAGGGGCTGAGGCAGTGGGCAGGGCCCTGCCTCGGGGAGATGTGGGGGAAAACAGCACAGGGATCACCAGCACACCCCGAGAGCAGCATGGGCCTCGGACCTGGCAAAGGGAGGACAACACCAGCACCACATCTGGCTCACTCAGGCCCACTGCTCCTGTCTCTATTCCTGTCCCGACGAGCAACGCTGCCCACCATCTCCTCACAGCCCTACAGGGCCTCCTTACAGCCCCTCACGGTCCCTTCACAGCCCCCTGAGGCCCCCACAAGGTCTCCTCACAGCTCCCTCTGAGCCCCTCAGGGTCTCCTCACAGCACACTCAGCCGCCGCCACAACGGTCGCAGCCCTCGGTCACGTGCCACCGCGCCTCGCGCCTCCGCGAGCGGCGCACGCGCATCCACCTCCCGCACGCCCGTGCTCCCTCTCGTACTGCGCATGCGCTCGGGGCCGTCCGTCAGAGCAGCGCGGGCGGTGCTGAGGGCGGCCCGCTGCCGCCGTGGGCGCGGGCTGGTGCCGGCATGCAGCGCGATGTGGGCAGCTTGCCGCTTCCCCCCGCGCTGCGGGCCCGCCTGGTGGCCGCCGGCTTCCAAACGGCGCAGGAGCTGCTGGAGACCGGGCCCTGCGGGCTGAGCAGAGGTACCGCGGGGACAGCCCGCAGGCCGCGCCTCAGCTCGGGGGAGGCCGGCAGGGAGAGCGGGGCAGTGAGCAGCGGGCCCGTCCCGGAGCGCCGCTGGGGCTCCCTGAGAGGCTGCAGGGACCTCTGGGGAGGGGAGAGTGGAAGTTGATGGCTCTCGGAAACAAACTGATAAAGTTCCTCCTTACGTTGAGCGGTGAGCGCTGGAAAACAAAGTGCAGAGCAGTGCCTCTGTCGTTTCTTTCCCCCGCTTTTAGCAAAATAAACCAATGTGAAGGTAGAGAACTGAGTTTCAAGAGGCCGAAGTATGATGTGCACGGCCCTTACAGCAGTGCACGGCCCTTACAGGAGTGCAGGGCCATTCACCCGGTGTTGGTTGGCAGCAAACATCAGTTCCGTATCATAACGCATTGTAATCGTTTTGCTTTGAAGATCAAAGTGAAGCAGCCAAACCTCCTGAATTCTGAGCTCAGCGCAGAGTTCTTTTGCAGATCGTTAATTCCAGACACGTTGGCAAGCTGTGTGTGCTTCATACTGAAAAGATGGGTAATTTCGTGTTGCGCAGCAGAATTACCAGGTTCTGTCAAACAAGTTGTACTGCCTGTTTGTACGTCAAATAAAATGCTTCACAGAAATAAGGTCATGTTGCATGATTCTGTCTCTCCTAGAAATTGGGATCTCCAAAGAAGAGGCCCTGGAAACGTTGCAGGTTGTAAGGCAGGAGTGTGCTGGTGATACAGCGAGGACTGCTGGAGGGCCCGGCCCCACCAGGAAGTGCACAGCACTGGAACTTCTGGAGGAAGAGCAAGCCCAGGGCTTCATCATCACCTTCTGTTCAGCACTAGACAATATTCTGGGAGGTGGTGTGCAACTAACAAAAATCACTGAGATCTGTGGAGCACCTGGTGTTGGGAAAACACAGCTATGGTATTTTATTTTTAGATTACTTCTGTGCAGCTTTTCAAGGAAAAATCACTTCTCTTTGTTGAATTTAACTAAGATGAGAACTTGTATTTCTTGTTGTCGTGTTTGTGTTCCTTCCTGTTCCATGTATTCCTTAGCAGAAATGCAATGAGTTAGGAGGGGAGAGATTTGTAACGTACGTGTTTATCTTTTTGTCTTTCTGTTCCATGACAGTATGCAGTTGGCAGTGGATGTACAGATCCCGGAATGCTTTGGGGGTGTAGCTGGAGAGGCCGTGTTCATTGATACCGAAGGAAGTTTCATGGTAGACAGAGTAGCAGATATTGCAGCTGCCTGCGTGCAGCATTGCCAGCTCATTGCTGAAGCTCACCAAGAGGAAGGTAGGTTGCTAAGTTGTTTCTTTCTGTCTGGTAGGCTGTGATCCCAGTGAAATGGGTGTCTCATTTTACATTTTAAGGGTTTCAGCAGCAGTGCTGGCTTAAGCACTTCTTGCTGCCAGCCTTTTACTTCCACCTTGTATGTATCATCCCCTGAGCTGTGTCGGTGTGACTGTGGAGCCATGCTGCAGACTGAGCTGATGTAGTTTAAGAATAGTTATTTTCCTGTGTGATGTTTTTCAGATTGTTTTTTTGTTTTGTTTTGTTTTTTTAGGGATGTGGGATTTTTTTGGTTTTATCTTTTTTAAACACAGATCACTTTAACGACTGAATTTACAGCAAAAGCAAACACAACTCTGCTAGGAAAACTGAGGGATAATGTGTTGCAGTGCAGGAACAGGAAGAGCAGCTGAGGAAAGAAGAGGAAAGGCAGAATTTCTTAAGGCAGTGTTGCTGATCAGTGTTTGAACAAAGATGAAAGGACACCATCTGAAATAGGCTACTTCCTGTGCATTAAACAATGCGTGATTAATGCTCACTGTTGTTCTCTAGTAGTGTTCTGTCTTGAAAGTGATTTACTGGAGAAGTTCTTTTTCATAAACTAATTTTTCATTTTTGGAGCGCTCCCTTGGAGGCTCCTCTGTATCCATGTGCAAACGCTGAGAGAGCATCTGCTCACCACCTTCCTGACTTTCAAACCAGATGGAAGATATGTTTCCCACACTCTTTTTTACCTTGACTGATTTCTCTCAACAAAGTTTCTGGGAGGTTTGCTGATGTTGTTGCTATATGTGGAATGGTAGAATAATGAAGGCAGCGGTATGCCAGTACAGATTTCTGACTTGGTTATTCGTCTCTTTATTCTCAGATCATCTAAAAGCTTTGGAGACTTTTTCTCTTGAAAGTATCCTTTCTCACATATATTACTTCCGTTGCCGTGACTACATAGAGCTTCTAGCACAGGTCTATCTCCTCCCTGACTTTCTTTCAGAGCATTCAAAGGTAAGAGTTACTGCAGAAGTTAAAGGTAAGGGTTGTTGTGGAGTTACCTGAAGATACCACTCGTTTTTGCATTAAATATTTTCAGGAATGCTCCTCTGGTATAACAAGAGTAACACATTGGTACTCCATCAGCTTGGCAGTAATGTATTGGCTGATGCCAGAGTACAAATGTACAGCTTGCTTGCTTGTTTGCTTTTCATTCCAGTCCCAATTACTCTTGAGAGTAATTAGCTTTTGCTACCAATGCTGCCACCATCCTGAATCTCAATTTTAAGGCAAGGGTACTGGATGTGTGTTGCCATAAAGGTTATATTTCTATGAGCACTGAGTCAGAAATCATCACAAAACTGTTGTACGAAAGAGTCTGAGCTGTGTGTGACCACTACTGTGCAGGAGGATCAGAATGAACTAGTGCCAGTTTTTTCTCCTAGAAGATCACTTAGGACCAGAAGCATCCTGCACATCTTGGCATCCAGAAAGTGCCTCTAATTTCTTTCCAGTACATCTTCTGTTGCTACAAGCAACGAAAGCCTGCAGCTTAACTCTTGGGTGGACTACAGCCAAAAAGTTGCCTAGTATCTAGTTCTTAGTGGAATGCTGTTGCACGGCAGACTTTCTCCACCTCCTTTCCAGATTTCTAGATTCTACACAGCAGATCGCTCCCTAGCAGGATTTGGGGAAGAAAACTTATGCCTCCTTGCAATAGAGCACAAATCAGCGTTGTTTCGTTAAATTGTTTTTTTCATATCATCTCCATTTTTGGAAGCTGTTATGATCTTGGAAGCACAGATGGGAGCCTTACTTTTGCTTAGTGTAGTCTGGTATTTCCCTTTCTCTGCCAGGTACTAACGGTGCCCTGTTGTGTTTGCTCTTGTGGAAAGTACATGGCTTCATTAGCGCAGTTACACTGGGCTGCAGTTCTTGGGCACCATCTGTGCTGATTATCGCTGCTTGGCCTGGAGCCTAAAATACTGAAGGTTGCAGGAAAACCATAAGACCTTCTGGTGATTCTGTGGACAGGCTATAAGTGACTTGACAGATTGCTCATTGCAGTCCAGATCTCATTAAAATTAGTGTGATCCCTCTGTGCAGATCTGGAGCTGAGGCTGGAACTACAGGCAAACCTCCAAGGAGAGGATACATAGTCGTAGAAAAAGACAGTGGGTAACATGCATTCCTTTGAGATCTTGTTAGTATGAGAAATACCAGTAATATGAAAAAGACTATGTTACAAGATATCTTTATCCATAATGAACATAATTAATTAAGGTCTTGTAGAGACAAACTCTGAAATGTAAAAGGCATGTGTTACCAAGCTTTCTCAGGTAGATTTAAAGCATTCAGAACTAGGCCATATTATTTGCTATCCCATAACAAGTGCAACTGAGAGAAAGTAAACTAAATTACATCCAAGAGAAAGTAGGCTAAATTACGTCTTACCTGGACATATCAATGAGACAGGCAAGTTATAGAACTATGTATACGTTGCCTACTAGTATGAATCATGTTTATATTGTTAAACTGAGTTTTCTTTCAGTCAAAAAATTATACAAGTGGAAGATGAGCAGGCTCATAGAAATGAATTTGCAGGAAGGAGAAAAACGTTAGCAGCAGAACATCTTATTCTAACTATTCAATGTTCTTTTCAAATAAAGATTTTTTTTTCAGTTGCAGCCTTAGGGCCATTTCACAGTGTGATATTTGTTGCAGGCTTGTATGTTCCAGCCACAAAGCTACTTTCCAGTGATGTGTTAAATCAATAATACAGAAAATAAGAATGTTCTTGTTTCCACCTTGTTGTCTTGTGCATTAATGCAAGACCTTGCAGATATCCAAGATTTTAGAGACAACTCAACGTGTGAACGCTGAGGCAATCCATCTCCCTTCTGTATTTCAGGCAAATTTGGGTCATCAGAACAGCTGCAACGAATGAAGTTAGTACAAATCAAAATCTCAGACTAATGTTTATGTAGTGTCTTGAGCGTGATGAGCCTGCAGCAGCATTTTACTCTGTCTTAGCTAATGTTTGCTTCAAAAGCAATAATTCAGCAAAGCAAACGTCTCCAGGCAAGACAGATACTCAGCTCCATTGCACAGCATCTGAAATATCTTAAGGCATCTGTTGAAATGCATGTTTTGGTTTAGATTTTTTGTTTTGTTTTATTTTTTTTGAGGGAGAAGGTAAAATAAAATAGTGTTCATGGAGAGTTGACTGAAGTACAATTCTGACTTTTTCAACGGCTTGTCCTCAAGGCTTTGAGTCAAGCTTTGTCATATTGTATTCTGGACCAGGTGCTCCAGAGATAAGTCAGCTGGCTTTAAATGAGTGAGATCTGAAACTGGAAAGAGTTGGAATGGCAGCTTTGTTCTGAGTTCAATAACGGGAAGGTTTAATGCAGCATTTTGTTCAAGCTAATGCAGCTATAGTCTGAGCTTGTATCTATGCATAATGCAGTACTGCACTTAAGCATGTTGGGAGCTTAGGGCTCTCTACCCTGCACTGTTTTGTGCAGTGCTGTTTGTCTCCAGCAACAATAGGTGTTATACTGTCACACATCAGAGTATCCAGTCATTATTACCTTACATACAACGTTCTGAAGCTCTTAAATCTTACAGATCTTTGTTATCAGTTTGTAGGATAGTAATGGTAATTTTTCCTTTTCTTCTGCATTGAGGTCCGACTGGTGGTGATTGATGGCATTGCGTTTCCCTTTCGCCATGACTTTGAGGACCTCTCACTTCGAACAAGGCTTCTGAATGGGCTGGCACAGCAGCTGATCATCATAGCAAATGATCACAAATCAGCAGTAAGTCTGGGGTGGGCTTCAGTCCTAAAAGATGCTACTTTGAAATAAATGCATTACAAAGAATTAAGGCAATGTGATTTGTAGTTGTGTATAGACAGCATAAAACAGCAGGAATGTCCCTTTTAGCATGTTTGCCAATTTGATTGGAAGTATAGGTGAGTCACACAGGCAAAACTGTATAGATGGAAAATTTGTGGACTTGCCAAAATAAGTAAACTTTGAATAAAAAGCATCCTTTGAATCTTCAATGCTAGCATGCTGTTTTCACATCATTGTCTTTCACAATGAGGTTGGAAACAGAATGCTTCTTCAGTAGCTTCTACCTGCAAAGCACACACATTAAAATGCATCACAACATTTAGGAGTTACAACTGCTCTTTGTTTAAAAATGTCTTAGCAGAGGATCCCTTCTTAGGAAGGAAAAACAATTCATCTGCTAGAGTTTGGTTTGCTGTTTTTGCACCCAAAAGCTCTGGAAACCCAGAGCTTCCTTCTTGGGCATTGCTGCTACATCATTGATGCTAGTATGGAGGACCACAAAGGTGCAGCCTTGTAGCCACCAGATGGCACTCAGAAGCTACATCTGTTCCCGAAGTTGTTTTGGCAAGTCTGTTAAAGTACAGAAAAGCATTGTTCAGGAATTAGAGCTTGCACAGTCTCAAAATGGTGCTTGCCCCTGTAACTGTTTTCAGGTGATTTGCTTCCTTGTCACCCACAACTCTCTCACACAATTGGCTTTTGTTCATAACTGCTAAAAATAAGCCTTCCCTTGTGCTTCCTCTGATAGCTGCAGGAGAGGAAAGAGCACAGCTCTGCGTTCTGCCTGGGTTAGGCGATTGTGCTCGCTGCTCTCTTCCCTCTCTTCCATTAAGTGAATTATGAAGGTTTCTCCTTTCGGTGTGGGCACCAAGGGAGACGAATGTTGTATGACTGCTTCATTTGCACAGCACTCCTGTTTGAGTGCTTTCACTGGTAAATTGAATACCTGGTGACCTTGAAAGGGAGTGGTTGTCATTGTGTAGCCTTTTTCCTTCTTTGTTCAAAGGAACTATAACTTTCCTTTTGAACAAGTGAGCAGTTTAGTACAAACGCTTGCTAAATAAACACTTGATAAAGAAGTGATCAATCAGAGCTTCAGAAATGGTTTAGCTCAGTGACCCTCTTGTTAGTTTTTGAGTTGGACTGTTTACAAGCTACGTGGAACTAAATTCAGTTTGCTCGCCAGAAAATTGCTTGACTGGCAGCAAAGCCGGGCAGTCTGAATGCTCTGATATCATAGAATCATAGAATGGTTCAGGTTGGAAAGGACCTTAGAGATCATCTTGTTCCAACCCCCCTGCCATGGGCAAGGACACCTCCCACTAGACCAGGTTGCCCAAAGCCCCATCCAGCCTGGCTTTGAATACTTCCAGGGAGGGGGCATCAACGACTTCTCTGGGCAACCTGTTCCAGTGTCTCACCACCCTCACAGTGAAGAATTTCTTCCTTATATCTAGTCTAATGTCTATATGGTAGGAAGCTTCTTCAGTTTCTAAAGCTGAACTTGGTGGGTTGTGCTGGGATGCCTAGACCAACCCTTCTCCAGGAGTGAGATGGGGAGCCTTTGTTGGGCTGCTGTCATCCATTTGGGATGAGTTACTTTTCTCATATATGCAGTATATGTCTTGGGGCTTTCAGCTATCTAAACATTTTGGCATGAGCCCCGTGGAGTCGCTTGCTCTGGTTGGTGTGCATTTCTAACTGTTCAAGCAAGAATCATACAAGCATGTCAAACAATGAAAATCCCTAGGGTTTAAGATAGGTACAATTCTTTTTTTTTTTTCATTTTTAATGAACTTTGCAATTAATATTCCTGGCTCTTTTCTGTCTCACCCACCCTCATTTCTACCAGAGATCTAACCTAGACTGTCTGTGAACCTCCTACGAGTGATTCGTGCTGCGAAAACACTCCCCCGCTCTGTCTGTTCACTTTCATTCTGCTTTGTATTGTACCCTCTTGTGCATTTTTAGACTGTAAGGTGCAGAAATTCTGTTAATCACTAGGTTTATACATGCTTTGTGCAGCACCATCAAGTTCATTTATGCCACAGTGGCTGAACTCCATTTCTGTATAAAGGGCTAGTACAAGACATACATGTAAATACAGATCCAAACAGCATTCAGTACCCAATACTGCAGAAGATATAGGTTGTGTCCCTCGGGAAGGAAGAAATTCAGGGGTTGTTTTTGTTATTTTGTTGGTTGTTCTGTTATTTTGTTAAATCTTGAACTAATAAATCTACCTTTCTTGCAAACTGAAAGTATGTTTCACAGTGTTTTCTTATTTTGTTTTGGCTATTGAGAAAAGGTGAGGCACCTTCACAGTTTCTTCTTGTCAACACAAAAGCTTCATTTCAGATGGCAGGAGTTTTGCTCAATTAACTGCTTTATTGATAAAAGCTTTTTCAAAAATCCCTGTCTTCCTTCCCATTAGTATGTTTCTTCTCTGTAAATTTTGTTTGTTTGCTTGTTTCCTCATTTAGGTTGTTCTGACAAACCAAATGACAACAAGGATTGGACAAAGCCAGTCCACCCTGGTACCTGCATTAGGTAGGTGTTCAGCCTTTGAGTTGAAAACTGAGTTAATATTTCAGTGTATGGCTTCCTTTCTTTTGGCATTGTGAAAAAGAAAACGAAATTGCCTGGTGAATTTCTGCAGTGTAGCAGAAGCCATGGTGAAACTGTTAGACCCATCCGGAAGTGCCTGCATTGGGGAACTCTGCTTATCTATGTTGGCGTTGTAATTATAATTATCAACAATCAAATTTTATTCTAAATGTAAACATGGCACGTGGGTTAGAGTTCTGGTTAGATTTTTGAAAAGGGATTGCAAATGCTCTTAAATGTCATGACACTTGAAGATTGCAAAAACTCACATTAAGAATGTTGCTGGACTATTTTTCCTTTTTAAATAAAAGATTTTAATACTAAGTTCTGTATTAGATCTATCAGTATTCCTTAAGAAGACCGTATCACCCTTTAAAGGGAAGCACATGGTACAGTAACTAGATTTAGATCTGCAGCTAATGTGTTGCAGCCTTCCCCTGAGGATCTCAGGCTGTGGAGGTGCCTCTATTCCAGCTGCAGCTGTGTCAGCTAAGGAGGCCACTACCCCTCCTGGAGGTCACTGCCACATCCCTTATGCTGGCTGAGCTGTTTATTTGATTGTCTCCCAATCAATTTCTGACAAAATTGGGCCAGGTAAGCGTCAGCTATTTAAATAATAAGTAAGCTGCTGGTAAGTCAGGTAATTTAGATTGAAACTGGCTGGTGAGTGATCATACAAACAATGCAGGGATGGAGGGGACATTAAACTTCTACCAGGAAGGTGGTGATGATCAGGTTAAACCAATAACAGAAGAACACAGCTTAGTGGTCACACGCCTCAAAATATGCTGCAATTTCCTTAATATCCTGAGAATCATTCACTGCCTCTCCAAAGAAGTTTCAGTTGTTTAATTTGTCGTTACGCTTGAGCACGTTTCCATTTCTTATTTGCAGAAGTGTTTCATATTTGGTGCATAGCTGGAACTATCTCCCACCCATTGTTCTGTGCAGTTATGATATAGAGGGAAGTTCTGTGTGGGATCCTCAACTACAGCCTGCCCACAGTGAATTTAAGTGTTCTTTTCAAAGACTGTTCCATTTTGCCCTGTAATGAGCAGAGTACCTCACATAGAGCCTTCTGCTGTGGCCACTGGGGAAAATAGTTCTTCCGAAGCAGAGATTTGGACAAATTGAGTTAAATGCTGAGCTTTTTCTTCTTACAGGTTGTAACTCTATATCATTTTGTGATGCAGTTAAAGGGCACTAATTCTCTGTCCACAGCTTCAGTTTCTGTGAACTAAGTAATGAACCCCTTGTTCTGGAGGGGAAGGAGAGAAAGGGGACAGTACAAAGGCAAAGATGTTCTCAGTGTCTGTACAGGCATTGAACCATTTGGCATAGATGTAAGATAAGATGAACAAATACAGATCATATCCTTAGAGAATGTGGAACTTCGAGCTGTGCATGCAGATAAAAAACAGCTTTCGGTTTCTGACCCTTTTTGTCATTTTTGCCTCTTGCTCTCTGATGTATTAGTTATTTTTGGCAGCCTTTCTGACTATAAAATGAATTAAAGCTAGTAGATTGTCTTTTTATTTTTTAAATAGCCAGCAATGTTTTAGATCTATTGTGTTTATTAAGTCATAGGGACAGTAAGGGATATGAAAGGATTCAGGGGAGGCTATAATTCAAAGACATTGTGTATTGTCTGGGGCATGCTTTTTATTTTTACAAACATTTAATTTGACATAACCTCCTCCTGACCATAAACTGATTGTGACTCTCACCAGAATATGTGTAACCACATGGTATTGTTAAACTGAATAGTATGCACTCTTGCAAAATTGAGGGTTTGTAGCAGCTGGTAAAAGATTTGAGCAAGGAGATATTCTGCTCATCCTAAACAGCAGTATCTCAGGTTGAGCACTTCAGAGTGGTCTAAAGCTGTTTTCAGTTTGATGTGAATTGATTCCCTAGACTCAGTGCAAGCATTGAGCTGATGGATTACAGGGTGGTTTTTACGACCCACTCTGAAGGGGTGCTGTTTCAACAGCCTCATCATAAAGCCTAAAGAACCTCATACTTCTCTATGGTGAGTTGCAGCCAAAGGAACTATCGAGGGATGGGTCAGGAGCAAAACCCCAAGTAAAAACGATCCTGTTGCCTCCCCTACATATTATTATTTCCCCATTGACTAGTAAGCTGTAGAAATTTCTAAGATTTTACAAGAACATTAATCTCTAAACTCTTACTCATCTTCCTAGCAGAAGGGAAGTTCTTAATTATGACCAGGGGAAAAAAAGCACAGATGCTGCAAGGTATTAAGCCAAGAGCTTTATGGAGGGGCAGCTTTCTTTCCCACTGCTGATAGCTGAGCTGGGTGTTCCTAGACATTTCTACTTGATATATTTAGAAAACAGGTCAAATATTAATCTGCAAACAGTTTAACTCAGAAATGTCTCATTTTACGGTAGCATTTTTCACTCATATTCAATATAGTTGGAAACATTCTGATATGGAATTTGTATCCATTGTACAATGTGTTTTGATCTCTGACTCAGACCTGTATCTGATAGCCAAAATCTCTAATCTCAATTTCAATATAATGGAGCAGGGTCTGGCAAGATGCCTAGAGGGTCTAGGTCTTCACTACTGTTAAATCATGTATTTTCTTCTCCGTGCTATAATGAGTACCAGAGCACCCAGGGCATGTGGGCCTGGTGACATGATGGAGATCCAACAAATAAGTGGTTCAGAAGTTAGAGCTGTGTGCAGCCTTGCAGCACTTAACCCAAATGACTCCTTTAAAATCTAATCCATCTTCAGACTGCTGAATGTCTCACGGGATAAACAGAGAAAAACACCCAGTAAATCTGTCTGTAAATTGACTGAGCTTGCCAGGTGTGAACTGAAACAGCAGGACCATTTCCCATGAAATACAGCAACATTCCAAACTTCCTTCTTTTTTCTTTTCTCTTCACTTTTGGTTGTGTTCTTTTGCATTCTTCTGTCAGAAGTGGAAGACTGCTTCAGGGGCCCTTAGTACTTTAATAATCATTGACTTTCTCCCAAAGCATGTATCCCAAAGGGAGTGATGTTTGCTCATAATTATGCCTGAGAGACAGAATACCACAATTTTGAAGTAGGATTTAGACATACCAGACTTCTTCAGCAGGAATTAGAAAAATCTCTTCATGCTGCCTCTGTTTTCATGATTTGTCTAGTACCTGTCCTTTATTAGATATCTATAATTTTCTTCTACAAATACAGAAGCTTTGCATCAAGCTTTCTATAAAACACGGGGGTTATTCATTGTTTTGGTATATTTGATAACTAGATGTGAAATCCTTGCATGTATGAAAAAGGTGTGAGTTACTACAAGAAAGGTATGCATGGTTTAATCATGGGAGGTTTTTGGAAGGCTGGTCTAATTTCAGTTCAATTTACTGCTGCTGCTGCTTTTAAAGGAGATGAATCAAGTGGCCTGCCATTTTGTGTCATGCAGGAGAAAGCTGGGGACATGCTGCTACCGTGCGGTTAATCTTTCACTGGGACAACAGTCAGAGGTGAGTGGAAATACAGGCCAGTAAGGTACCCAGTAATACTAGCAAGTGTGACATTTAAGAATCTTTTTCAAATTGGCCCTAGTGGCCAAGCAGCGTTTGAAATTTGACTTCTGTCCTTGGTTTTCCAAGACCCGGGCTGTTGAAGCTTAAGAACTATCTAGTTCAGCCTAAGACAGTGTGGGCTGAACTGTTCTGCTTCTGCTTTGTAGTATGGTTAGTTGCTGCAGGGCTGTGCCATGTCTGATCAAAATATCGTAATGGCAGTTGCTCAGACACAATAATTCAGGATCTGGTGACTAAGCTAAAAAAAAACCAAAAACACAACAACTACAAAAAAAGGCAGCACAAACACTTATGGCTGTTTTCAGTCACAGAGTTCTGAGCTTTATCAAAAATTCAGTCTCACTACATATATTTTGCAAGCAGGAAATAGCATTTCCTTGCTTCATTCTTTATGGTGCAGTTAGTACAAATCCATTTGATGCTAAAGGTTTTCCACGTACATATAAATTCTCAGAAAGACAGAACGTAGGCCTGCTGACCCCCAAGCCTCAGTGGCAGCTGTTGGCTCCTTCTGCTTTTAAATTTGACATGGTGGTTCTGAAAAACTGGACAGCTGCACAAATCCTAAGTTAC
The DNA here is from genome assembly GCA_013396635.1 of Penelope pileata. Lineage (NCBI taxonomy): Eukaryota > Metazoa > Chordata > Aves > Galliformes > Cracidae > Penelope > Penelope pileata. The sequence continues at coordinate 15,993 of WBMW01001983.1, forward strand.
AGTGAGCTGTGGAGGCTTGGAAAGAGAGCCACCTTACTCACAGTGCAGAGTGGACCTATGGGAGATTTTAAAAGCTCAAAGGAGAGAAGATGACCCTTCTAAAAATGGTATAAAGTTCTGTCTGCTGCACTGAGATCTGTTAGTTTCTTGGTACATTTTTCCCCTCTTCACTAAATCACAAGCTCATCTCTATTTCCTGGTCAGCTGAGTTTGTCTTGCATATAGTATCACAGTGCTGCAACTTGGGACTTCAGAAGCCTTCGTTCAATTTCTTTATCTTCTGCAAACAATGAACAAAAATGCTGCTGGAATGTTGTACTGCATAGTTTTGCTTGTTAAACTTGAAAGGGAAACGCAGTGACATTTTCTTGTGGAATTTTGTTTTTTAAATTCTGAGTTTGAAGGCAATGGAGAATGATTACAGCTAGCTGTTTAATTTTGAATTAAATCAACACTGATTAGTTAACAGCCTTTATAAGGGAGAAGATGCATCAACATGACAATAGCAGAGTGAACAAAAGTTAATTTTGTCTATCAAGTGAAGAGCTTTTTCTTCCCTTCTGCAACACAGCTAGTAAGTTTGGAGGTATAGGTTCCAGAAAGAAAGCCAAAGGCAGGCAAAGATGTTTTATTTACTGTGTTAAATATGCAGCTAACATGGAGCAGGGCCTGCAGAAGCATAGCAACTTGGATTACAGCTGTGTATCTGTAAAAAGCAGGAGCTAGATTCTGTTGCATTCATACATAAGCTACCCGTACCTGATGATCCATTGTGGTTTGTTACTGTTTTTATATTAGGTTATTGAAGTGCAAAGATGACCATTCAAGAATCCATTTGCCTTCTTTTACTGTGCTTTGACTAAATATGAGACCTGTCTCTTTCTTTCTCTCTGCTCCTGGAAATGTCAGAGCTTAATTACGAGGGTTCTCGGTGCTGTGAGGAAAGATCCTGTTGAGTCAGAGTTATGCAGCAGAGCTCCAGCTGAGAGCTTGTAAAAGCATGGCTTCTGCAGCTTCAGATTTAGGCTATTTTGTAAAGTAAAACCCACCACTTAGATGTTCTGAGGAATTCCCTGCGTAGCTAATATGAAGTGGCAGCGTTCCTCAGGCTGTAATTACGTGCTCTCTAATAGAATGGCACCTTAGGGAGGGAAAAAAAAAGAAAAAAACAAAAATAATTAACAGGATCCTTGGCAGGCTGTCCTGGTACAGGGAGAACACTTTCTGTATTGGCTTTGTGTGAGTGTAGTTTTGTGCATGGTGCAGACGAGCAGCCCTGGAACTGGTTGAAAAATCCCTTGCTAGTGAGATGTTTTGCAGTCTTCTCTCTGTATTATGCAAGTGCCTTTTGGGCTAGGTGCTGCAAGATGCAAGTCGAGGTGCATTGCTTAGGCTCTAAATGCACAAAACCAAGTAAGTGTTAAGAGGAGAAATAAAAGAGAAATGATGTACTCAAGGTTATGCTGTATGTCACTGGCAAGGTCAGGCTTAGAAATAGAACATTTTGTTCTCGTTCTTCATCCACTAGGTTATATTGACAGGCTTGTGAAACACCTAGAAAAAAAAGCTCCCTAGAAGTTTTTGAATTCTTGAGGCTATCTCCCAGCTTCGAGAGGTCAAGCAAAAATGATTGCTTAATGGAGTAGGAAAGAATTGTGCTCAAAACTGTTTTTGTTTGCATTTTAAGAAAGTGGCATTTGAAATTAATTCAGAATTAATATTGTTCCAAAAATGTCATGAAATACTGTAATGAAACAAGGCTAATTAATTGCTCTTCGTTAGTAGGTCTGTATTTTATTTGAGCTGACAGGTCACAGAGGGATGGGATTTTGGCATCCAGAGTTGATGTGACCTATATGAAAATACACACAGGAATTCCACTGCTCACCTATAACATGATAGGTGGGAAAACTTGGGTCTGGTCATTTGGTGACTTAGGATTATTTATTATTGTATTCACTGATAATAATTATCTTTTTTTTTTTTTTTAAAACCAGGTTGGCGACGTTGTACAAATCACCGAGTCAGAAGGAGTCAACCATAGCATATAACATTACAGTTAGTATTTCTTTGGGGATGGAGATAGAGAGATGGGAGCCAAGTGTTAGACGTAAGGACATCTCTGCCCTAAGTACATTGCCTGAAATAGCAGAGGTTATACTTATGTCTTTCATCGCTCCGTCCTGCTGGTGACCCTATGACCAGGCAACGTATACAGATTCTTTTTTCTTCTCTTTGTTATATGATGAGGTTCCAGCTAGAGTCCTTACTCAGCTCTAGGTAAATCCTGTGATTATTTTCTTTTGTGGAGTGCTTAGATACATATTAATGAGAATATAGATTGTCTAAGCTGTTTACAGGTTAAAAAACAAGCACTCAGCTCTTATATCTTCAAATGTCAGATACATAGGTACATGCCATAACTGTTTGCTGAGTGTCCTCATGGAAACACGTTGCCATAGCATTTCCTGCAGATCTTAATGCTGCCCTAGAATGAGGCCTTCAAACTATTGAGCAAAAATCAGATTTTTTTTTCCACTTCTAAATGTATTCACCCAGATAGATGAAATACTGCATATATATGTGTATTTAGTTCTGTAAAGACTGGAAGGGTAAATGGGACCACATCCCAAGGTTGCTTAGATCATGTGATGTGGCTGTGCAGCCCTCTCTGTCCAGCTGCCAAACAGATGGATTTTCTTAATTTAATTGCCTTTTCAGCTTTATACATGAAACAGCTATGCTGTCTTCATCCATGTGAACGTACACAATCTTGAAATACAGTTCAGAGTGTATCCTAATCAAAGATTAGTTACAACTTCAGATTATCCCTGTGTTTTTTACCTTAATCCTGTTGAGTTGCTTCAGCAGATGGTTTCTGTGAGTAAAAAATATGTTATCCCTGGTTCTTTTGTGAAAGGCAGATCTAATAGTAATTGTTTGCTGTTACCATTTCTCATTCCCATCTCAGTAGTTAAACTGGAAGATATAAATATGTGTTTGCTGCTTCCAAATATGATCTAGGACATCTGTGTATAACCAGCATGCAATACAAAAAAAAATTACAAATTCCTCCAAGATGGTTAGGGTTATAAGTGCTGCTAATTTCAATGCAAATTAGATAGGTGGGTACCTTTGACAAGCTGGCTGATCAGTGCCTGTATGCTGCTGGAGAAATATGTAGCTTAGTGCCTGAAGCTCTAGTTCTTTTCCAGCTGTTTCCTTTCCAGCATGCTGGTAAGTCGGTCACCAGTCAGAGCAGTCTGGAAGCTATGGAACACCTATCAAATGAAAAAATATTTCTTTCACAGGCTGATAAAGATTCATTCTTAAGTGTAAAGTATGGAAATGTAAATTGATTTAAACACAAGGGAGTAAATGGCTCATCTGATTCATCTAAATTTCCCATGTAATATGACCTGATTATTTGGTCAGGAAAGATAGAGACCCAGAACCTGTATTCGGGGTAGGAGTTGTTGGTATTTTCCTGGATTTTGGAGGGTCTGCCAGAGTAACAATGAGAATACCTTTCAAGTAATAGAGACATCTACCTTTTTCAGTTTTGATGCAGTCTCTGGACTCCAGGAGACACTAAAGAACCCGAAGTGACTGTAGCTGATCTGAGCTATGCAGGTCCAAATGAGCCTAAGCCTTAGTTAGCCATGTTTTCTCTATATAAACTACTAACAAGCTTTGCATATACATACAAAAATCTTGTATTTTCTTTCTCACTGGAGAGAGGCTGTGTCTAGTATATTCATGGCTTTAACTAAATGCAAAACATCCATACTAAGCAGCCTACTTCATCATGTTCTGGCCTTTATAGCCATTGGAATGCTTTTACTGGGAGTCTAGCGTGCTAGATTAAGTGGATTCTTGGCTTTGATCCACCTTTGTGCCTAAGGGAAATGGCAGAGATTAGATGCAAGCAGCAGTGAAACACTAAACTTGAAGATTCCCCATTATGCTATTTAGAATAACACTTGAGTTGCTTAAAATAGCAGAGGGACTGCGCAAGTTCTGCCCTTGTGGCACCTCTTGCTGTTTGTTCCTATAAAAACATAGCAGGCTACATGAGGTGAGGCATTTAGAAACAGAAGGACAGAGATGAGATTTAAGCAAAACATTTCGATTGATTTTGTCTTGGATTAATCTTGCTGTGGGACACAGTGGCATTTTAAAAAAGTCACATACCTGATAGTAATTGTACCTGATTTTTCACACTGTGCTAACCTGAAGTGTCACCCCTCCTGAAGTGCCTCATCCCCTCATTGTCTCTGCCTGAGCATTTAGGATCCCCAAAGCAATTTCTTTTTCTGATTAACACCTTATCCTCTCTGAAATCTGCGCTGCAGTGAGAGCTGTCAGCAGTGCTCCCTACACAGCACTTGGAGACAGGAAGACAGCTGCACGCTCCATGTAACATCTCAATGTTGTGGGATAGTTGATGACATTGAAGTAACTGATTTTCTAGATCTCTCATCTTTTGAAATCTTCTAAGATCATCAAAGTGTGAGCTAATGCAACAGAAAATACCAGTGGTACTAAGCAAAATAGATCACCTTAAGCTCTCTACTGCCTGGAAGCGTCTAGCTTTCAATTCTACATTTAGGTTTTGGCAGTTAAAGGTACTCAGCTCATTGTGTCCCATAAATCACTAGGCTAGGACAGTCTCTGCTGCCTGCAAAGGCTGATTCAGGTATCCTGTTCTCTTCCAATGTCTCACCAATGTTTTCAGTTCATTAAACAGATGCATGAAACAAAAATAGCTGTTAGAAATTTTCAGTTTTCTTTCTGAAAATGGCCGAGGCAATTAATCCAGCGGTCATCTCCTTGCTTCTGTGGGAGTTTGGCTTGAATATGGGCTGGAGGATTTGGCTTTTAATTTCCTTAAATAGTCAGCATAAGTTAATTTGCAGAGAAGCACTGCTTCATAGTCATAGGGGTTATTTGTGGTAAAACACAAAGGGTAGCCTGATTGGTGAAAAGAAAGAATCCTTGAAAAATTAAACAAGGGGGAACAGTTATTAGTTGGCATGTGTGTTGAAAACCTTTCTGTTCTGAGCATAACCTGGTCTAGAAGCACTCTGTGGCCACTTGTCTAAAATAAATGATAGCATCATGCCTTACTCTGATCTTCTGGGAACTAGAGTTACTCATGCTCTATATCTATAGAAGTGGTATCACATGATTTTACCTATATGTTACAGCCTCATGGCTTCCGAGATGTGCAGCCTCCAGCTGTCACCCACAACGCAGAAGGGACTGAAGTGAACCCTCGCAAACGGCCACGGAGAGAAGAGGAGAAATAACAGCGATTCCAAAGGACTGTTGCAAAAAGCTGTGCTACGTGAGAACAACTGCAGAGAGAGCGTGCAACCAGAGGCAGCCTGAGAGATTCTTTAAATTCCCACTCTGGACATTATTTTAATGTTAAAACTACAGTATGCAAATTTCTGTGGCAGAAAACTTCTTTGTGTAGGGCGTTATTTTACTTTTATAATAAAATTTGTTTTATATAATAAGAGGCTTCAGCTTTTTTGAGACGGAGAATACAACTACTTTTACTCTGGATTTAAAAAAAAGAAAAGAAACGTCAGCATCCCATGCAGCATGTTTAATGACACAGTTCTTGATCACTCATCTGTTTTTGTGTGCGTCTGAATTTTAGCAAGGTTTCACGCAGCAATCTGCTCAGGTGCCTCAAAGCAGGGCAGAACGCTGTGGAGCTGCTGATAGATGCTCTCAGATAAATACATGCTTAGATGCTATGCCAGATTGGGGCATTAGCCCTTACCTGCTGCTAAGTCCTTGATCAAGGGCAGTCAAAGTGCTGTTCTGAACTTCTCATTTATCTTGTGGTGGTAACAACAGAGACGAAAAGATGAGATTGGAAGGACAAAAGATTTAATCCAGTTTTATGTTCCTACCCTTGGTAAGTGAGAGTGTTTTACCACGACTCAAGCTTGAGCCAAACTGCTGTGCAGCCCTTAGCTTTCCATGTTTTCTTTTTACCAGAACATTCAGAATGAAAATTTTGTAATCAGAACGTGCTTTGTTTGTGGCTTTCATTCAACAAAGAGGAGACCTGAGCTGCTTAGACACCAGCAGTAAATTAGCAGCTCCAGAATCTACACTAAATGAATGAGTGTCCACTGAAAACACAGCAGGGTTTTGTTCTTTTTTATTAACAGAAAACAAATCGATGAGATTATTAGAGGAGGAGAAAGGTACTGCAGTGCAAAATGGTAATTACTTCAATTGTGAGAAGTGTTTGTCAGCACATGCACACATATGACCCCTTTCTGGCACAGTTTGATAATGTTATAGCTGAGGAAACTCAGCCAGCAGACTAAATGGAAAATTCAAGTTGTGGGAGTCACTATCTTTAATTTTTAATTTAGGAGCACTAAACTGACTTTGCCTTGAAACAAAATTCAGTGCTGAGATCTGAGTCACAAAACCTATTTAAAAAGCTGCAAAAAAAAAAAGTGGCAGTGGCTTTTGGATCATTATAGTATTTAGATATAATTTACATAATAAAATATTAAAAGGCAAAGCGTAATCAGTTGCCACACAGCAAACTGGGCTGTATAAAAATTTTAAAACCGTGAGTCAGGGAGAAGCTCTTAAGTATGACAGAGGAAGAAAGACGGGGGGATGTGTGACTCAGCCAAACATTTCAATGCAGGAGACACAAACAAAAGGGCCCCAGCGCATGTGATGTCAGCAAGCAAAAGCTCCATTTGGGAATAACAGCTGCCTACGTATTGCAGTGCAGGAAGGGGGGAGCTAGCACGGTACACATGCCGACAGAGCCACAAGAAAACCATCCTCTAAGAATGCTGTAGCAGTATTTTAAGAAGCAGTGCTGGTTGCTGGTGATAGCTGCTACCTAACGTTTGGTGTTTATGAAAAAATCAGTTTCTGACAGTTTATTGCGTTTTGATTTAATATCCTCAGCACGTCCTTACACGTGCAAGGACATATCTCCAATATGCAATTAATTTCAGCTGACTGTTCTTTGTATTTTGTGTGTGGCAGAGTAGCATCCAGAAGCCCCAGCTGAGATGCTGACCCTGTTATACCAAGGCAGATCGTTTTGTCTGAGTAAATGTTATGTCTTCCAGGATTTCAGATGTCATTATCAAAAAAATATATAGTTATTGGTTAACAATGGGAGTCATAAAACCTCCAAAATAAATATTGGAAGAGGTCTATGCCGAGGTTTTTTATTTATTATTCTTTTTTAATTGAAGTTACAATAAAAATCAGCTCTGCAGACCAGAACTAGAGAGAAGGATCTGTTGGCGGAGACAAAATTAGATTAAATGAGCCAGATTTTGTTCTCATCTGCTGGAGACAAGGAAGCTGTTCCAGGTTTAGAATTGCATATAAAGAAATAATTTGACCATTGCCTCACCAATAAATCTTCCATGGCATGTTGGTATTTTCCCACCTGTGCCTGGAATTCTGTGGTATTTCAGAGCATCCAGGCACAATAGCGAGTGGCAGAAGAGAATTTTAGGACTGCACAAAAAGTAAGATCCTAGCTAGCTGCTTCATGGCACTGAATCAAAACTAAAATAGGTCGTTTGGTGTGTTGCTGAAGTTCCACTGTTCTGAGCGGCAGCAGCTTTAACTGTCATGCTGAGTTGAATATTGTTCAATTTTGTAGGGCTGACATTTACTCGTGGTGGAGGGACTCACTCTGTCACCACAACAAGAACACTGTATCTACCACAAGGCCTGGAAACAAGAAAACATTGTGGTTAGGATACGCTTCTTGGGGAGCCCAGAATTCCGCTTTGAAACTCATCAGTTTGGAAAGGGAAAATAATTTATTTCTTCCTGATTTTGTGTGTTCTGTGCCTTTTCCATAACAAAACACTGAGAAACCGACTAACTTAAAAGCAGAGTAAGATTTAAGAAAACCTGGAGAGGAAATAGCTTCATGGAAGGTAAGAAGATGTAGCCAAGGTTCAGGATCTGCAGTCAAACAGCCTTGTACTGAAGTCAATCACAAACTGGTTGACTAATGTGGAAGGAGAGTCTGCTGCTAACCTGGATGTCAAATACAGCACTGAGAAACATCCATTTTTCTGCTGAATTTCAGTTACTGTTCCTTTAGGCACTTTTGGGGGGTGGGGGAAGAGGGCGGGGGACTAAGTTTAGAATGAGATTTATTCTAAGGCATTATTTCATGGATTAATGGCAAAGGTGAAATCTTCACTGCCTTTTACCTCCACCCTCTTTCTGAACAAGAACAGATATGGAAGTCGGCAGGACAAGAACACAAGATGTGTTCCAGCACCTCAGAAGGGATTGGCTCATGCTCAGAATCACAATTATTTAGCAAGGCATATTAAGCTGTATTATAATATTTTAATACATATTGATTTTATATGAAATATGTTTTGAGATATGTTTAATGCTTTCTTGCCCTACAACAGAGTACCTAGAGGGAAATTAAACAGAGCACTTACATTGCAGGAACACAAATATTACAACAAAATACATAGGGGGAATAATACTTCTAACAGCACAAGAACCAGAGAAGATAACCCATGGTTCCCAACCACTCCAAGTGCAACCACTCTGCTGAAGGGGAATGTGAGCTGCCGGCTGCTGAATCTGGCAGTGTCATAGGGCTGCCAAGCAGCCTGCCCAGTCCTCCTCCGCACCAGTCCTCCCCGTGACTGGGGAGCAGTGCCAGCTGCCGCCCGCTCCTGGGCTTCCCCTCTCCCTGGCTCCCAAAGCTGCGTCCTCAGTGTCTTGTGGCTCCCAGCCATCGAGCGATTTGGGATGATTAGGGTCAGGAAAGTTGGCTTGCCTCAGCTAGTGGAAGATTTCTGCATTGATGCTCTACACTGAAAAATGAAATCACCGGGAACTGGCCCCCTTCCCAGTTCTGAATTTCACCCACAAATGCACCCACTGTTATACTGCAAGCTCCCATCCTGCTCCCTACCAGCGGGCAGTGTTTGTGCAGCGTGCCCCACCGATCAGAGACACAAAGCTCCACACAGCTGGAACCGAATCTACAGAAATAATAAGTGGTATTAAAAGCAACAGTTCAACCACTATAGAGGCAGTGTAAAGTTAGAATATATGCTGAAAGGGGGCATAGAAAAGTAGATGTTTTACTGAAGTCACTCTTCAAGAATTACAGCCAATGATGTTAGTTTCTTTTTTAATAAAAAATTATTGCCAGTGATTTAAATGGAGCTAGAGAAGCATTCAGCTTAAAAAAAAAATCAGACTAGATTTTCAAACAATGGGAAGGGAGGATGTTAAAAATATAAAATATAAAGTAATGTAGACAGGAATGTAAAACAGAAACTCTGCAGGCCACAGTGAATGGTTCTAACTGGATGGGGATGGTTTTTCGCAGTCTCCAGGCACGTTGTTTGAACACGTGCTCAGTTTGGTATCTCACATTACGTTATTTTGGACTTGTAAATTTACAACTTGTGTACTTCTAATACTCTAATTTATTTAGCATGAACTTTTAGCAACATAGCTACAGCTACGCTTCCTTAGTGATGCAGTTTTTATTACATATGTTGCTAAAATAAAATGCTTTAGACTAAAGAACAACGTGTCTCCCTAGCATGGAAATCATGCCCATACAGTAAGAGATTGTCAACATGAGATTGTAATGTTATTTGTCACACTTTTTTTCACTATGCAGGCCCACTACACATTTAACTATAAATGTTTTGGAAGACATTACATAAATGCCTCTCTTTAAAGTCATTCATTCATTTATTTTGTATAACTAACCTAAATTTCTATGACTAAAGCATACGAATTGAGGCTGTTCAAAGCAAGTCAGTGTCAGCTGCATACCTATGTCAAAGTCCATGAATCCTACCATGTTTTATCTGTATTTTTATAGCACATGTGGTATAAATACAGTGCCCAGAGTCTGGACACAACAGCGAGAGGTTGCTGGTACTCATGTAAGTCATTGATTGTGTTTGTTTGTTTTTTAATAGATATTTCTAAGTAGGTAACTGTACCATGTAAAGTCTTGTGAGTGGAGCAGGACATCACAGAATCACAAATCTAAGCTGCAGTAAAATGGTGAACAAGTCATTGGAAGTAAGTCTCTGGAAGAACCAATATACTTTTTTTTTTTTTTTTTTTAAATCCCACTTAGGCACCTTAACAAGCCTGGCTGAAACTTGGTTTTCATTTTAGGATGAATCTCACCCTCATCCTGAAAGGGCAGAATATGCACACACTGTTAAATCCCTAGAACAGAGTATAAATGTGATTTAAGTGGCATACAATCTTTTTATTGCCTCTGCTGAACAAAAGTGAGCTCCAGGCTTAGGAATTCCAGCAGTGCTATATTCACAGTGTGAGGACTCTAGCCTCAGCTGAAATGTGCTACTAAAATGGAAAGTACAGGGGAAGAGCCTGGCACAGAAACAATGTCAGCAAGCTCTGCTGTCTGCTGATACCTAGGAGGTCTGTGCCCCTCAGCTCCACTTAGCAGTAAAAGGAAATTATGATAATGAAGAGTGAGTGATAGCTGAAGTGGCTTAACCTTAACGAGCTATTGGGCTCCGGTGTGCTCCTGCCTGCGGATGATCTCATGACTTGACAACATCCAGACCACATCACTCAGTGCTCTGTGGTCAGCTGTGTTTTGCTGAGGCAATCCCATGGCCATCAATCTACAGGCACACTTCAATCAGTCAAAGATTTTATGATGTAACAAACTTTACTTTTTTTTTTAATGGGAAACAAGGTATGTCGTGCTAGATCTGCTCTGAGAGTGTTCCAGACAAGTTCTGTCATTTTGAAGGGCTCAGCTTTTCATTTGTTCTTTCTTCCACATACTTTTCTCCATCAGATTTCCAAATCTAACCAAACAGGCATGGACTAATAGCCTGTTTCCCACTATTGCTATTCAAAGAAACCCCTTTCCTAAGCAGGGGTCTGAATGGAAGACTGAACATGGAATTTTCCCTTGGAATATGACTGGAAATTTCCGTGACAGCTGGAAGTGGGATTCGGGCCTGAAATCCTGTATTTTGCAATGACTGTGGTTATTTCAGAATAATCAATGAATATTGCATTTGAAAAGCTCACTTGGCCTCAAAAACCATGAAAGAGAGGGGAGGGTAGAGAGAGATCATGGTTCTCAGGAACATCTTAATAGAATAACTATTATGATGCAGAAGCCAGTACACTTGTGGTGACAGAAGTTATTGTGCTTGTTAAAACTGCAATTGAACAAAGATTGAAAATAAGAAAATAAATTGGAGCTTGATGAAGCTTGTAAACAAGAGCCTTCTCACTGAATTCCTTTGAATTTCTCACTGTCCTTGCTTTTAACCAACTGAAATTATTTTAATGAAATTGAACAACTTGAGTTTTAAGAGGTACAGCAAGAATGCAGACATATATATATTCACATTCACAAGGTGACCAATATCGATCATATGAATACATATAATTTTAATCCCTTTCAACAGTATATTACAAATATCACTTCATATATCATCCCATAAACAACACGGCATGAAATTCAACAGCAGAATTGCCTTCAAAATCAGAACAGCCAAAGGCCTGGAAACACGTTTTTCTGGTGGTTTCATCTGACCAGGAAAACAGAATACAGCTTCTAAAATTACTCCTGCTTTACTGCAAAAGCCACACATTTTAAAGGGACAACATTTAAATGCAATTTATCTACCATTAGGTTTTCCCCTTATACTCTCTTGTATGGTATCAGAATATATAACATAGGTACATTATTGTCAAATGCTTTTTAATGGACCTTTTTTTTTTTTTTTTCCCTTGTCAGGGTAGGGGAATTACTTCCAAAGGTTACAAAAAATTAAAAAGCACTTCATCTTGCACTCCATACTATTGAGGTCACCTCCCCACGGCCCGCTCAGATCCTGCTTATTTCTCACCAGTAAAATGAGAAAGAGGAAGACACGTTTTCAAGGCTAAAATAAAAGAGATTTCTTCTAACACAGGACTGTACAACCTTCTTAAAAGCACGACATGATGAAGCCAAAACAGGATGGAAACACCTGTACTTCCTCCTCAGGGCAGGTGCAAGTCTCACCCTCTATTTGACATTATGTTGCAATGTAATTATTTCAGACTCAAACTTTATGAATTGTGAATTCATTCCATTCACCTCCCCTCAGCACACGGGAACCATTCACACTGCTGTTACCAGCAATCTAGAGAGCACTCAGGCATTCTAAATTTAGCTTCCAGAGTTACTAAACACTGCAAGCATTTTATAATGGGACCAAACGTACCTCGCACGGATTAGAGCTTTACTTGATAGCACAGTGCATTTAGAGCTTCCTTTTCTGGACAGCAGCAAGCAGCAGCGTGGCCACCTCCTGTGCCAATTGCCCACCCCGCTGTCTCCACACAGTGAAGTGACAGCAGGTTCCTGGCTGCCTCGCTCAGCCATGCCACCCACAGCCACCATATGTTCCACGTTGCAGGTTAATAAGAATGGTTTTTCACCTTCCCTCCCAGAAACAAATGTCAGCATGGCTTAGGGCCATAAGCTTGTTATTTAATTGTGAAGCAAAACAATACTAACTTGACCAGAGTGCCAAAACTTGACAAAGTATCCCAAGCACCAAGTTCTACTCTGTTTCATTTTAATTAGTGTCCTTTGCAATTAGACAAACGATGGAAAGCACATGGGGACTGCCAAGATGAATGAAGGGCAGCTGGTAACTTTAACATTTCAGCATGAAACAGAGTAGGTATTACTCTCTGACACTCTCCAGTTTGAGGCTACTCAGAAATACACAATTAACAAACATTTAAGGAAAAGACTCTCTTGAATGCTTTTAAAATCTTTTCTTGGATAGCTTGATTGCTTTTTGTCATACAGCATGAAGCTGGTTGCACATCTTAGCTGTTACCTCCTAGGAAATGGTTCTAAGTAGAGCTGAGATCACTCTGCCCTGAGATTATCCTCGGCTTCCTAGAAACTCCAAGTGCCTAATAACGAACTCAGAGCTGTGATTTTGGATACTTGCATTGATGTGCATTCTCTTGAGGCTCGTGACTCACCGATGATGCAGTATGGACAAACCTAAAAAAAAAATTTAAAAAAAAGCAATGATGTCATCAGCTGCAACTCCGGACTACTTCAGAAAGAACTGCACTCATTTGTACCCCTCAGCTCTACCTGCCATTCTTCAATATACGAACGTTGAATTGAAAATACGCAACCGCTATACTGAAAAATGCACAGAGAGGCGTTCTCTGGGGAGAAGCGATGCCATTTTCCGCCACTTTGACAGCTTTTGGCAGCGGAAGGCTGAGGCACACTGTGACAACCACAGCCCTGACGCTGCGGCTGTGACACGCTCGGACCGCACCGCGATGGGTCCGTGCGGGGCCGGGAGGGATCCAAAATGGGCCCGGCCCTGAGGTGACTCCGGCAGCGCAGCGTCACGGCGGCTCCCGCCGCGCTGAGGTACCGCTGCCACACAGCACAACGCGTCCCCTTATCCCGGCCCGTGACAGCCGGGGAATATCTCGGTTTGCGATTCGCCCCTTTCGCAGGGCGTACCGGACGCAGAGGATACGAGCTATCCTAGCTGCGAGCATTACAACTCGTTGCTGGTATTGACGGCCTCATAGCTTTGAAAATAGCATCTCAGCGGCAATTCACGAAAGAAAGGCGTTATTTATGAGGCAGAGCTCCGGGCGCAGGTTCTCTGCCCATAACTTTGAGCCGCACTCAGGGAACGGCCCGGAACGGCACCGCCTCACGGGAACGGCAACGGCCGCCCGGAGCCCCCTCAGGGGCCGCGCCCGGAGCCCCCCTCAGGGCTCCAAACGGGCATTTTCCTGAAGGACCGCGCACCCCGCGGACCGTTCTCCTTACACTCCGCTCCCCACAGCGGCGGGAAGCGACGAGCGTAGGGAAATCCTGAGGCAGGGATTAGGTAATAGGGGATTTGCTCTCAGGTTTCCTCCGGGTTCCTGTCAGGAACCTACGCGTCTGGCTGCCCGCGCATGACTCATCACATCGGAGCGGCGCTCCGCCCGCCTCCCCCCGGCCCTCCCCTCTCCTCCCCCTGCGGCCGAGCCCACCTCCCCCCCCCCCCCC
>WBMW01001983.1:30549-154921 GCA_013396635.1 Penelope pileata
CCTGAGGCGGAGGAGGGGGACTCCACGGACCCTCAGCCGCCCGCCCCGCCGCCGCCTCCCCCGCCGCTGCCGCCGCTGCCCCGGCCGCTGTCGGAGTACATCACGGAGGAGGAGGTGGAGGGCGAGTGCCTGGACCTCTGCCTGCAGCAGCTCTACAAGTAGTGAGTGCCGGGCGGCGGGGGGGGTCCCGTGTGTGTGAGGGGCTGAGGGGGTCCCTCCCGCCCAGGAGGGCGTTGGGCCGCGCTGGGGGCGGAGGGCAGGGGCTGGAGGAGCCCGTCCTGAGGGGAGAGCCCCGGGGGGTGCCCCGCGCTCGGGCCGTTGCGGAGTTGGGTGCGCTGAGCGCCCGGGGTCGGCCCCGCTGCCTGGAGCGCACGGCAGGGCCGTGAGCATCGGTGTGTGTGTGTGTGCCCGTGGGGAGGGCTGGCCCGAGGCTGGGGATAGAAACGTTCCTGCCTGAGGGGCTGTCAGTGGGAACGCTCTGCCAGCAGAAGGGGAGAACCAGGGGAAGGGAGGGAGGCACCGTGTGGGAAGCCCTGGGAGAAAGCCGTGGGGCTGTCTGCTGGGAAGCAGCCCTGCTCCGGGCACGGGCAGCCCCAGAGCACAAAGAGGGAGCGATGGGGTCTGTTCCAGGGCTGAGACCGAGCGACGAGTTGGGCGCTTTGTGTTGTGCTCAGCTTTGGCTTTGCTGGAGGCTGGGAGTAGCGGCGGTTGGTTTCGTCAGGAGCCTTTCTGAGCCGATGTCACAGGAGGAGACAAATGAACCTGTGAAAATATGCACGGCACACCGGGGAGCTTTCTGCCGTGGAGCTGATAATTGTGATGGGAGGTGTTACTCGGCGACAAAAATAAATCGAGGAAGAACCAGGTTTTACAACTGCAGGGTCTGCTCCTGTCCAGCTCTGCCCTGGGGGCCATGGGGGTGGGCATCCCTCTGTCTCCTGCACCCAGCGGGGATTCACGGGGTGCGGTGGGGAGAAGAGGGGCAGGTCCCTGCCACGTATTCAGAACACTGTTTTTCTTTTTTTTTAAACTGATTTCTGAAACCAGAAGTCAGTTTAGTTTCAGTGAAGTTTTAGATATATCTTAAATAATATTTCAGAGTACTGTTCTGTGTCTATTCGGTCATTTTGGATTTGATTGTGTGTGTGTGTCTCTCTGCCTGTCCCCATAGCCCAGGACAGGCAGACGGGGGTTCCCCAGCTCCTGAGGTCCCAGCTCACGGATGCAATTGTTAAGCAAAGACCTTTTGAGAGGATTCCTTATGTAGGGGCAGCTCTTGCCAGTGTGTGTGCTGGCTTTTTTTTCCTCAGCCTTTGTGTGAATCTTTCGATGGTTACTGAATGAATTCTCGTCAGGGCTTTGTTGATGGTGCAATCGATGCAGGCTTCCTTCTACAGGCACCCACGTTATGAAGCAAAAGGCAATATCTGCCTCAAATAAAGGGAAGCATTTTGGAAAAGTTGTTGTCCAGAGGCTCCAATATCTTGTTAATGTTGAGAAAATGCATTTTCAATAGCAAGTTAATATATTTTATCTGAAGATGGGTAGACGTTGATTTGTATACAGCTAGCTAACTGCAAAGTGAGATTCTTTAAAACAGTTTAAATTCCATAAACCAAATCTAATACAGAGAGCTGAACTGAGGCAAGTGCAAGTATGCAGGAGCGTTCTCCAGGTGGAGTATTGCATGTCCAGTGTACTCTCCAGTCATCAGAGGAACTTATAACTGTGAAAAGGCTCTAAGGCTGGCAGAAGTGGGATGACTTCCCAGGTTACAGCTGGGGGTTCGGATGCTCGGGTGGTTGCAGAGACAAGAAACATCCTGCACGTGAGTGAAGCCTCTTTGGTGCCAAATGGTTGTGATTTTTTAAAAATAACAACGACGAAGAACGACAAATAAAGCAGTGCCCATGAAACTCATGCCAAGGGAAATGTTTTGTTGTGTGTTGTTAGCAAGAAAGGCTGTGCTGGGAAGACGTGCTTTCTGTAAGTGTAGCTGTTTGTGAGCTGAACGACTGGTTTGCATTAGATGGAGAATGAGGATAAGTCCTCATTCTGTGAAAAATCCAACAGCTGTTTTTCAGCTATTTTAAGCACACTACTTTAGTTCTTTTTTGAGGGAAGTAAAACCGTTCAGAAATGAGAGCATATTGCCAATCATGAAAAAATGTAATAGTTGAATGCCACTGTGCAGATCAGTATGAGAAGAGGTGCTATTTGTGAGAATTTCCTGCTATTTTCCAAGAGACTCATATCCCCCTTTGAGATTTCCAGTTCCTGGTTTCCTTCTAGAAACAGCATACGCTTGGAAAAATAGATTAATGTAATCTCTGTCTAAATGCCACAAACTGTGTGCAGGCATGTGAGCTTTCTTTCCTAGTGATCCTCGGCAGCATGGAATGAATTGATGGGAAGCATGGTAGGGGAAGGGAATAACCAATGAGGGAATAACTTGTGAGGAGTTGCATTGGAACGTTGGATGATAGCTTGGAAGCTTTTGTGGTTATTTTTTGGTGTGTTGTCTTCTGTAACATCTTATTCAAGAGAAAGCTGTGTGTTTTTAGGAACTAGAGTATAGCAGCAAGTGTATTAAGGACTCAATCCTACATCTGTTCTGAGACCCCACTGCTTGCTTCCACCAAGTCAGGAGTAGAATTTCAGATTTATCTTAAAGGAAGAAGTTATTAACTTGAGGTAACAAAGTTGTCTATCATGATCTTTCGTTTTCCTCGTCTTACTGACTCTTTATTACAAGTAATGTATTTGAAAAGCGGGTTCTTGACCAGTCATCTGCAAAACTCATCAGCCAAGTGGTGGTTGCTAGGGGAGGGCAGGGCCAGCGGCGTTAAGCAGTGCACCCTCAGGAGCTGTGTCACCAGGAGGAACAAATTTATCTTGCTGCTGCATTTTTTCCTGTACAAATGACATAATCCAAAAAAATCCATTGCTGTATTTTCCAGAGTCTTGCTCTTTTTTTCTCTCTCTTTTCTTTTTTTCCCTCCCCTCCTATTTCCCCCCAAACTTTGGAAGCAATAAATACAGCTTGTGTCATTTGTAGGTTCAGCTTTACTTCCAGTGATTTTGGTGGTGCTTTCAAACACTCACTCGAAACCATCTTTCTCAAACTTAGAAAGTCAACCTATTTCTGCAGCATTCAAATTTGCTAAAGATTGCTTGTTAAGAAAAGTCTAAATGTTATCTCATCTTCGTTGCTTAACCAAAGAGCTGGTGGCCACACCTTGATCTTGCTTTTGGGAAATGGAAAGAAAAACCTGAAAGCATTGCTCTTCTGGAGTTCTTTGCAGAGTGCTACACAACATTCCCAGAATGTCATAGATCCCAAGATTAGGATTAAAAAGTGCAAGACTTTGTGAGATTATTAAAATTAATCTTCTCTTTATTTTTTAAGAGAGAAAATATTTAGGTTTAAGTAATCTATGCAATCTTGCTATGAAAAATCAAGCAAAGTGATGTAGGCTCAACCTTTTAATGTTGGAATTATGTAAAATATGGACAGTAAATGAGTGTTGGTTTTTTCCCTAATCTTGCAATTTTGAGTTTACAAGAAAGAACATTCCATGGTAAGTTTATGTGAGCAGAAATCTTTTTGTAAAGTAAGATCTTACATTGAAAACACAAGTTGTCTGCTGTCTCCATCCCTGATGAGTGAAGGGGCTCTGCTACCTTTTCCCTGTAGAAAGCTGACCTGCAAGTTATTAATTTGCTTTCTTAACTGCTGTTGTATGAAAGATGGCATTGTTGTCAATATCAGTAAACTGAATTTCATATGTTATGCTAGATTTTTAACTTCACATTAGATATAGACTGCAATGTTTTATTCTTTTATGATTTGTCTTTCATCACCTCTTCTATTGATTGCAATCTAAAAGCCCTCATAAGAAATATAATTACACTACTTGCAGTCTCTAATATTTATCACAAAGGCAAAAAAAAAAAGGGAAATACTATCCTTTTTACAATGGCACTTGTTTAATCTTCTTTTGTGTGGATTTACAGTGGAAACCATGCTGGTGCTGTTGGCCCACGTTCGCAATAAATGACTGCAGTAGATGCTGGTTGCACCTCTTTGGGGGAGTTTCATGCACTGGACTTCCCACCCACAGCTCTGCACCTCAGCTTGTTCCTGCACAACAGCAGAACAGTGGTGGCCTGAGGCAGGCTGCAGCTCTGCTGGTGTCCAGCTGCAGCCCCTCCACCACTGGGAATCTTCCCAAGCCTGGTTTTTGGAATGGCCACTGCCAGGTGCGCGCTGGGCAGTGCAGTCAGAGGGACAGCGGCGAGCGCTGAGCTCTGCCTCTGGGGTCGGTGGGTACAGTTGGCCCGGGCACTTTTCCTCAGACACAAGGGATTTCAGTCCTAAAACTCCATGTGCTTCATTGTAGGGAGATTACACATAATCCTGTAGAAGTACACATGTAAAATTAAGGGAAATTGGTGCCTTATTACTCTTTAAAATAAGCTACTATGAAATTGTATCTGCGTCCTGGATGATGGTGATGTCTTAGCGTTCAGTGGAGGGCATATTTCATACACCTAAGTCTGGAAGCCATTATAGTCTACAAACAGTTGTTTAGTGATAATCATATTCAAAACCCAGCTAATGGTCTACATAGTGAGATCCTTTAAGTTGCTTTCCAGGCTTCTTCAGTTCATGCTCCCACGCATTTAAAAATACTGAATCAAATCAGATATTTTGATATGCCTTCTAAAAAAAGTGTATCCGCTAAAGTGAGCTATTTAAATTGCAGATTTACATTTTGTAATCGTTAACATACGTGGTGATATTTCAAAATTTCTTACTAATTTATGATTAAAAGGATGCTGAGCTTTTCAGGTGTGATGGTGACTACGCTTGGAAGTTGCTTTATATAGCATTCCAAAAACTCATTCTCAGTGAACAGATTAAGGGTCTGTATTCATACAGTGCTCTCACTTCAGTGAAAGTTTCTAGTAGTACAACAAGCTAAAGGAAATAAATTTTGTTTGGAACCTATTCACACCAAGAATTTTTTGACCCCAAAGAGGCTTGCCTGTATCCTGCTGTTCCCAGTGATGCTGTTCACTTTGGCACACATTAATTGAGCAATTAGACCTGTGTTTACACGTTCTTTTATTGGATCTTATGTGACCACTGTTGAAACTAGTTTGGCTTATCTATAAAAAAAAAAAAAAAAAAGAAGGTGTATATGAATGTGTATAATAAAATTTATTTGTAATATGATACTTTTCATTTATAATATACTTGAAAACCTTTAATTAAATCTTTTGGCTGTCTTGTGAAAATACTTTTAACCAAGTTTTGGATGTGATGAACATGTGAGGCTTCATTCCTTCACAGAGGTGAAGCACTAACAAAGCACTCTGCACAATGTTTTTGTCCTTAAAATTCCCCAATTGCCTTTAACGATGACAGAGTGTTTCTCCACCTGTTCTTTGAAGAAGTGGTAGCTTCTTCAGTTGAGGCTCTTTCCACAGAAGATTTCTTACAATTATTTTTCTTGATGTTGAAATTAAAATTTTGTTTGCTTTCTGCTACATTAATAGAAGTTTCAATGTCTTGACTGCCCCGTCGCTGGAATATGTTCTCATTAATTTTTTGTTGTCTTGCTAAATTGCTTACATGAGCACGTTAAAAGCAAAAGCAACAGGGCATGTAGTACACATAATGAGAATTCCATTTATTCCTGTATTTGATGTCACTCTAAAATAATCTCTGGCTGTTCTGCATCATTTTATTTCTTTGTGTTGTTGGTTTGGTTTTTTTTTTGTGTTTTTTTTTGGTGTACTGTTCCTTGCTTTTCTCCTCGTAAGAGATGTGGAAAATGAGGTGAAATGGAATTAACACTTTAAAACATTAGATGTTCTTTGAACCATGCTTCAAGACTGTCTTATGCAATGCAACCATGATTACGTAATGCAAATGGTTATAAAAATAAATGTGCCCTGGACAATATGCATCCATGACATGTTGGAAATCTGTGACATGCTCCTAAACTACCACTGGTAATTGCTACACACCGGTGTGTAGTTCCCATCCTCGAGGTAGCTGAAATCAGCTACTAAACCAATATTTTAGATTTTTGTTGTTATCATGCATTTAGTGATTAGATTAAACGAATGCAGATTGTGGGCTTGTTGTACAGCAACACTTCTGCTGTGCCTTTGTACTTCATTAGGAAGAAACAACATCACCCACAACGAATAAGGCATTTTATAGAGAAGCAATCATCGGTCTCATAAATTAGAACTGCGAGGGAAATAGATGCCCTTGGGTGCTCCAGTAATTAATAACAGAAGTTAAACGAGCTAACTAGATTGCAGGATTACCTCAGTTTATGTTTATATTGGATGGAAAACTGCTAAAGGCAACTCACGAGGGAGTAACTGAACCAACATTTTAAGCTCCAGTGCTGCTTACCAGTTCTGAGTTCTGCATGCAGTCAGTTGGAAAGTTTGGTATTTATTGTGGTAGAGCAGGATTGAAATGTTGACTGCTGAGCTTGGATCATGGGAAAAACACCCTTGGATGCAGGCAAGTCTGAATTGGGAAACATTTGCACTTCCTTGTAGCCATAATTACAATAAAAGGAATATTAGATTAGTTGGGCAAAATCACAGGTAGCTTCTTGAAGTTCGTTTTCCCAGAGGATGTGATTTTGAAACTGTTTTTGCTGATCTTTTATGATTCTGTATGGTCTGTTAAATTTTACCTAACCTTTTTTTTTTCAGCTTAGTTTCTTTTGCTCTTCATTTACAACAAGCATTTGAGTACTTTCAGTTGGGAGTATAAATTTTTATAGGCTCTGCACTTCCATCATGATGCAACTAAAAATAGAAGCAGTGTATAAAAATAGGACTTGGCATTTTAAATTCTTGGCACTGTTTCTAGGGCTGTTCCTTTAACCTCAGGCTATGACCTTCCTACTGAGGTTCAAAAAGCTGAAATGAATGTGTTAAGTTATTTCTCATTAGTGTTACAAACAATGCATTCTGTGCATTACATTAATTAGCTTCTAGAATGATTATTTTACTTTCAGTCCTAACTTGAAACCGTAGAGGGCCCAAAACCCCACCAGAGAATTCAGCCAGTAGTTATGCTTTGCTTATTCTGTTTCTCAAGAGAGAACATATTGGGTAGCTAAAATTTCTTTTTCCATCTGTACCGACTTTACATGCAGCAAACCTCTGCTCCATGAGCCATTGCTTGATTGCTTTTTTAAAAAATTACATGATAGTGCTGGTAAATCTCACAGTAGGAATTACATTTTTAAATGAAGTGTTTGGTTTATTAATTTATAATAGATCATGAAAATCAGGTGATGCATTCAGTTCTTTTCTGAAACCTACCAGCCCAGCTGAGGGCAACTGCAAAGTATCTAACATTCCCACCTGCCCAAAAAGTAGAATTTCACATAAACTGATCATACACACTCACATATACAGCATGATACATATTTTAAACTAAAGCTTTTCTTGTAAGTAGTGTCACTCCATTGAAGTTATCTGGTCGTTGTGGTTGAGGCAAGTGTGAGTGAACACAAGGAGTTACAGAGATTCCATCTCACAGATGTGATGCTCTCAGATGCATTTTACCCCTTTCTTCTTAGAAGCTGTGTAAAACCTTGTGTGCAGAATAACAAGAGGACAGAAGCCCAACAGTTCTAGAGGTTTAGAGGATCTCTTGTCCAGTGGACATAGCTGTGCTTTCCTAGTTGGGCTGTTCCTAGTTCTGCTTCCTCGCTGCAGCGTGCTCCGTGGAGAACGGGAGGTATCTCTTACCAGGTGCAGTTAATCTCTTCCTTACCCTCCCAAAAAGTCCTGTCAGGTTTTACAAAGTAATGGATCCTTAACATTTAAATGTGAATTGTTGGTGAAATTACTCCTGGCAGAAATGGGCCCTGATGTAAATACTGGAGTGAAGCACTAAGGTTGGTTCCATTGTGCCCCAAAAGGATGGAATTTGAGGTAGATTCACAGTTTAGAAAACTGAAGAGAAGATGAGATATAACGTCCATTTATAACACTTTTCTCACTTCTCTCTCAGAACAGCCTTCTGCTCTCCCCCAGACCAAATACTGCACATCTTTTTATTATTATTATTATTATTTTATTTTTACAGTGAGCTCTTCTCTCTGGCCTTTAACCTTTCTGCCTCCATAGTAGCAACCATGTAAAATTGATGAAAAGGATCATCTTTCTGCTGGACAGGGGGGTGGTTAGACTTATCACTGTATAACGCTTGTGCAATTGCCACTGAAGTAAGTGGAGAAGCTGCAGTTTCTAAGAGAAATCCATCTGGCTGGGGACATTTGCCCAGGCTGCTTGGTGGAGAGGAGAACTGAGCATTAAGTGGTGTGAGCATCTTCCCCAGTGCATCGTGCAGTGGAGAATGAATGTTAAGTGCTTTAAACTTTCCTCATTGGTGTTAACCTTTTTCAGTTTGGCTGATTATGAATGACCCAAATGATCATATAGAATATTTTAAATCTTGCTAATTACATTATACACTAATTTTAGAATGGTATTTTGGGTATTGGATACTTTTGGTGTAGCATCTCACCAAACGGAGTAGGTGCAATTTGCATTCACTTTGTAAGTGCTGCTGATGTTTGTGACATACAGTTCAGTCCTTCTTAAAAAGCCTTAAAATTCTAAGTGCAGCTCTGGGAATTAAAGAAAATATAGTTTCTCCTATGAAATTATGGAGTGTCTTAAAATATTTTTCCCCCAAAATCTTTCAAATTCTCCATACATCTTGGGAGATGAGTAGAAAAAGGTGTGTCAACAGGGAGAAAGGACTGGCAGTTTGAGTGATGTGAATCAGTGTGTGTAGAATACCACACATCTGAAAAACACTTCTTAACAACATCCTAACTGGTTGAAAATTGGATGCAGAAAGTAGGTATGTATCTATTTCTTTTCCTTGTTTATCTTTCCAAGCGCTCCTAAATACCAAATTTTCATCTGTCCCTTTATGAACAAAAATTACCTAACCAAACAAGAATTTGGAATGAGAAGGGAGCGAAAAGCTGTCTCACAGTCTCATCCTCTTTATTATAGAGTGGAACAAAGTATTAAATCTGGGAGTAATGCCTTGTGTAGGGGGGTTCTTTTCTGTTTTTAATTCTGAGAAAATTGCCATCTGAAACAGAGATAACAAAAAACATCTGTCGAGGAAGTAGAGAAAGAAAAAGGAAAGCACTCTGAGGAAGTCTGCTTTATATTTAATTAGCTGCTTTTTGTATCTTTACAGGTAGCATGAAATAATAAAACAGAAAGAGGAAGAAAGATTTAACTAATAGCAGCATCCAGCCCCACCCATGGTCCTTGCATTCATTTTTCAGCGACTCGTCGCTCTGCGAAAAGGACAAGCAAAATGGAGAAACTCACCAAAGGTCTCTTTTTATTGTGGCAGTCTTCCTGAGCTGAATCCATGCTCTGAAAGCTGGTTATCAACTACACTATTTATGTTTTCTTTGACTTTGTCAAGAAATTAGGGCTATGCCATTGCTTTAACTTCTAAGTTAGAGAAGGCTCTGGTGCTTCCTTACGCTCTTGCTTCCATGTGGCTCTGCTCTGAGCACCCTGTTACCAGTTACACATGCTTTTCAGGGAGCTCTTTTAGGCTTCACTGGAACTTTTTTTGGAGAGACTGAAAAGCAATTCAACTGCCTCCCTTTAGTGCTGAAAAGGGGATAATGCCATTCTGTTTTGCCTGTGGCCATCTAGCACATAGAAAAGAAAATATTCAGAGGTGTTAAATCAGGGGGGGGAAAAAGGCTGCTTCTGCATTGGTGTAAAATGCTAAATTTCTGTAGGCTGGAAAATATAAATTAGATTTCTTAAAATTAACAAACAAATAATAGCATACGTTCATGTACCATTTTAAATACTACTATGTGCCAGCAGCATATTTTCTTCATTTTCCAATATGCTCACTGCTGCAAAAAAATTAAAAATACCATAGCTTCATGTTATTCTGTTAGCCTTGTGGGGTGTTCTGTAATAGGATCTTGTTGGATTTTGCAGCAATAGGCATCTGGAGGTTGTGTTAGTACTTAGAGTAGAATCAGGATTCAGAGCGTTTGCTAGGAAAAAAAAGATTGCTGCAGAATAGATCTTGTGAGTATAATCAGGAGAACTGAACAGGCTAAATCAGATGTTTTACTAGAAGCAGCCCATAGAATTGTATCTATCTAAAGAGCCTGGGTAGGCTCTTGAAAACAGTCAACAGGAACTTGTATTCACTTTTCTTGTTCATTTTTGGTGACTAAGTAATGCTGTCCGTGGAGCAGTAGGGGCTGCAAGTTGCTAGTCTCACCCAGAGCAAGGTTAAGTGGCATGATAAAAGCCAGGACAGCGAGAAGTCTGAAATAGCTGCCCTTGCAGTGACACCAGTGGCAGCCACAGACATGGACCATTTCAGGAGAATGCCAAGGTGGACACTGTGTTTGGAGGTTAATTCGCATTTTCTGCATGTCAACAGCTTCCAAGTTATGTCAAAGGAAGTGTGAGCTAAATAAAAAGGCACAGGATATGACCCTCAAAAAATTGCTACTTTTTAATCCAAGAATAAACTAACACATCCTGTAATTCCATAAACTCTTATGTTTTAGAACTGCATTAATTAATTTACCAAATATTTATCCTTCTTCTGGAGAAAAAGATTTGTTAACTTTTCCATTCTGTGAATAACGAAGGATGATTGAAAAACTGGCTAAGGAGTTAAAATAGCCGTGTCATTTCTACCTTGTCATAGATTTCACAGAGGATTTTTAATAAGAAAAATAAAGCTGCAGGAATAGAATGCAAATGCTAACCATCCCATGATAATGTGCAAAATTTATTTACAGGGAAAAAAAAAGTTTTCTAATTCGTATGTCTTACAGGTTTACTTACAGGCATTTTCAGTAGTATAAATGTGACCTTCACCATTTATTTCTGTGCTCAGTTGAAAAAAAAAAAAAAAAGAACTAATTATAGTATTATCCATGGAAACGCAGGAGAGTACAGGTGCTGGTGTGAGTAGAAAACACAAGCTGCTGCGCTCATTTAGTACAAGGGGAGGTGACATGATGGAGTATAGCGAGGTATCTAAGATTGCTGCCCTCGTAACACTGGTGGGAGCAACAAACTGGGAAAGTTTCTGAGCAGTGGCACCGTAGACAAAGTGCTTTAGGAAGGGCTACCCTTGACAGCATGCTAGAAAATACCTTTTAGGTGTTTTTTTTTTTCTCTGCAAGCTAAAAACAAAACAGACCCACAACCACACAAATACAGATCCTGTGTAAGACAGTAGAGATGGTAAAGAAGTTTGCCCAAGCTCACTGGTAAGATAAAATTAGTGTCTTTGGCTAAAGATAACATTCTCATAAGCAGGCTATCAGTTACCTCTCTGTTTGTATGAATAAGTTCTATTCAGGCCCTATAGGCCTCAATTAGGGGTTGAAATTATCAATTCACGTCCATTAGCTCAGGGCAGATTGATTTCAAGGCGTTCTGTTACTCTGTTCTGTTAGCCAGCTTGACAGTCAGGTTCAGTTAGAATCCAGAAGTGCAGCAGCAGGACTGTATCCCAATATCTTAATGTGACTGCTAGCAAGGGAATTAGTTTTTGAAGCAGAAGAAGGGAAACTGGAAACATTGAGGGGGTGGATGCAGACAGATATGACAAGATTCAAAGAACTTGGGATTCCTGACAGTGTAGGCCTTCAGAGACCGCCCACTGAGCTTTGGCAGGTAATAATCTAGGAAATTATAACACATTTATTTTAAATGAAGCTGTTGAGATGTTTGATCTGAGATCTTCATTACACATACAGTGATGCTTTTGCTGCTAGAGCTCTGCTGTTTTACCAAATGGTATTGAAGTTGAGATTTCAGAATGGAATTTGTACTGATGTAGCACCCAGTTAAGTGAGTAAAAGTGAGACCAAATGCTCCAGGAGCTAGCATTATGGTATTCTCACAGAAGAGGAAGGTTCAGCCAACGTCATCTACTCTCACTGAATGGTGCTGGCAGCCATCCTCACACTCTGCATTTGTGTGCCTATGTGGATGATTATATTGTAAAAACCTGGTGTGCAGAAGAATGATTACAACTAAAGATCTAAAACTTAATCTGTCCCCCAACTCTCATGTTTCTACAGAAAATTCTTTCAGAGGAATAACTCTACGTAAAAGATGGAAAATACTGCTTGTTTGTAAACACTTCATGTTTGCACTGTAGTCTGCAGCCTCATGCCTTTGTCCCAAAGCCACCAGACAGATTTTTGTTTTGCAGCTAACCAGCCTGAGCATTCTGGGTGGGCCTCTGTATGCTGTTACAAAAGCACCCCATCTTCTCCCCCTGCCCACCTCACCGTGCCTGAGCACTCATTTTGGGTGTGGAATATAAAGCAGCATGCATGTAATTGGGGAAAGGAATATATTTATTGGTGGCAAGGGAGTTCAGCCTCTACTGGGGCAAATGGCAACGTACGTAATGAGGTGCATGGCGTAAGATTCAGTAGCATTTTAAAGGCATTCCTGTCAGACCATTGCTGTGATAGGGCTTATCAAAGAGTACTTGCTACTTATCTGTCTTTGGCAGGGGACTCTAACCCCATTTAACTGACAGTGCATCTATAATCCTTCCAAGCCTGGGATGGTTGATAGAGTGCCAGCTATCTTGGGTTACGTTTTGTCAGAAAGAGTAAGATTGGTGTTTGTAGAATCAAAAAAGGCAAATGCAGCTGCTTAATCAAATAATGCTTTTAATATGGCATAGCCAAAGTCCAGATTTATTGGTTTTTTTTTTTTCCATTCGATATCATGAGCCCTTTCGGTACTATATTGGAGATAAGGTGGAAAGATAAAGAGTGTCACAGACACAAAACTAGCAATTTTTTAGCTATTCTTGCATGATGGAAGTCTTAATAATATACACTTGAAATGTTCTGGCCTTTCAGTACCTTTGTGATATTGTGAAAGTGGTATTAAAATACACTGGCGATGAGACAATGTTACAGCATTCAGCAATGAAAAAGTAACATAAAACAGAACAAAACAACCTAGAGCTGAATGCTGTCATCTGCAAGTAGGCTATCTCAGTTCTAGCTCTCCATAAATCAACATCTACCTGCTTGCTGTTTTGTTTTTTAAAGCATACACACATGCAGGTGTGTACCTGTGCCCCGTAAAGAAATGCATTCTAATTTAGGGCTGGCAGACACTGTTCTTTCTCTCTTGAAAGTGATATCCTCAATTATTTCTCAGCAGGATTTATGCCAACTGCAGTACCATTTTCTTATGGCATCTTCCAATGCAAATAGTTATTGTGGAGAAAGGGACTAGCTCGGAGGTTCTTTTGCTTTCTGGTTGTTGGCAGTCAGTGCCTATCCAAAGTTGTGTGCAGCTGGCACTTCTGCTGGTGATTTATGTGGCAGTGACAGTTGCGTATGAAGAAGCAGACCAATGCCACCAATTCATGCCATCTCCCTTCCTTGCCAAGTGAGTAGATGGATGGTCATCACTTTCAGCTCTCTGGATACAGCTGCTGTTAACTTTTGGCATTCTTTCTGTGGACAACGCAGTACTTTCTGTCCTTACCCCTTACCCATCTGTAAGATGTGTGTTAAGAAGATCATTTAAAGCAGGTGAAAAGTTCTTCTCCTCTCCCCACAAGCTCCTGAAATTCTTTTTCTTCCCCTATAACAGAGACCTTGTGCAAATAGCTCCTACAAGCCTACATTTTTCTACATTTCCTTTTCAAGTCAAGTGTAATAGAAGTGAAATCTAGTAAAATAAATGTTGATAGATGGAATTTATTCCTTATGTCAAGCAAATGAGGCATCATAAATACATTTTTGAATGTGTAAAATCCATTGGGGATAATTGCTACAGTTGGAAAAAAGATGAAGTGTTGTCTTGATTCACTTGTCTTTGAGTCAGGAGCTAGCAGAGCAAGTCACTCTTGATTCAGATTTTTTCAACCTGCAACGGTACAAATAGATTCTTTGTCAAAATTCTCCGGAGAAGAGATGTGACAAAGCAAACTTTTTTTATTATTATTTGTCCCTGAAGATGCAATAAAAAGATGGAATTGGATCCAGTATTTGAAGTAAAATAGATTAGCATTCCCATTTCTCTGCAGCAGACAGGCATTGTTTACAGGATCTTGGCTGAGAGACTTTGGTGACTCATCAGTGTCATTGCTTCATCTACCCACGATTGCCACAGGACAGCTTTCTCTTCTGAAGAACGAGCAGAAGGTCACCTGTGTGCATTATACAGTACGTTGAGAGTGAAACTGGTCTGGATCTGTGCAGGAGGTTAGTGATTAGAAAATGTCTGCCAGTGTTTGAAAGGGTTTGTCATAACAAAGGAAATTACAAAAGCAACTGGTAGGCTGGAGTTCCTTGCGTGTGGAATGCTCATTTGCACTTTAATGAGATGCTTCCTCATTAGACCAAGAAGTACAGGTCAGAAAACTGGTTAAAATTTGGTTGTTTTGCTTCTGTGTATTGCCATTTATCTCCAGGAAATGTGGATTGGGCGAGTGAATATGGACTCTCCAACAACTATCAGTATTATTTGTGCAGAGAGGAGCAAATTAACCTTTAATTGCAAAACCACCTCACTGCAGTGTGTATGTATTAAATCAGTGAAAGGTTTGTTATTCATGTTGCTATCTTGCTGTGTTTTGCAAAGTTCAAGAGAATAATATTTTAACATTTTATTCCTTTAGATATGATGGTCTCACTAGTTAAAACTTCCCAAGAATTGAAATGTTACTTTTAAGGTCATTGTTTTTTATGCATAGAAATGGAAAGAAGAACATGATGCATTTGTAATGGAAAAGAGCATTGCTATGGAAAATGTCAGCGTAAATTGTTCCTCTCATGTATACATAGGTTCTGATGTCAAAGGTAAATGTTCTGGTATTAAATGCTGTGGAATTTATTCAGCTGTAGCAAATGCTCTTAGACCCAGCTATCATCTTCTCAGCATCAGCTTGTCTGACTTGGTGCTGTTACAAGAACTTGACACTAACGTTTATTGTGGACAAGAGAGCCAGGAGCAAAACCAGTGCAAGGAGCAACATCCTGATTTGCCAGAGACAATCTTCTTGCTCTCCTTCTTACATGCAGGTTTTAAATTATCATTCTGGCTTGGGAAAAGTGTGCAGTGATACAGACATGGTATGAACAATTATTTGCTGCAATAAATTAGAAGGTGAAGGCTCTTCAACTGGATCGTAAGGTATTGCAGTTGGTATCTTTCATTAGCAAAGACTTAAAATGTGTTTCAGTATTTCAAATCTAGTTTTCCTTTGAGGTGGCCTATTAAACTGTGACACTGAGTAACTGTGCTGAGTTATCCTTGCTACTGCTGAGCTGCTTTGGCCTTGCCACCAGGAGCAGGCTGCGCTCCATGCCATTGCCCTGGCTGGACAAATATATATATCACTGTTGATTATTGTCTTAAAAATATGTAGGGGGAAGTTTGTTGTCTAGGAAAACATTTGGGGTGAAAAGCTGAATTTTGGGTTTGTGTTATGAAGGTGGACAAGAGCACACAGCCCATCCCCTCCATTGCTGTTCTTTCACAAGTGCATCCAAATGCGTTTTTTAAAAAATATAAACTTGTAAGTGTTCCTCAAGGAGTATCAGCTCTTCTATTCCTTCTGTTTATTACCCTTTTCTGTACTTTTTCTTGTTACTCAGTGTGTGTGCATCAGGAGGGGGAAGGTGGAAGGAGGAAATTGGAAGCACGTCCCAATCAGACGCTGCGTTCAGGCTGCACGCACTCTCAGGGTTCATAAAGTTGTATTATCCCATTTCTGTTTCTAGTGATTACCACCATTCTATTTGCTTTCTTTTGCTGTAGTGAAGAGTAAGCTGGTGTTGTTGTAGAGCTGCTTAGTACAGCCTACAAGATGTTTCTCCTGAGTGGTAATAGACAGTTCAGAGCCCCCTGCTTTGTATGTGGAGTCAGGATGGCTGTTTTTCCCCATGTGCATCCCTCTACATTTATTCAAGTATAAAATTCTGTCTCTTTGTCACCGTCCTCCTGTATCATGACATTGTTGTATCTAACATTATTCTATCCTGAATAAAGCAAAACAGTGAAAATAAATTGCTCCCCTGTTAAGTGTAGGAGAACGCCCATGAATGTTGAGCAACTGCCCTCAGTCATCCTTCCTGCTGCCGTGGTTCGTTCAGATAAGCCTGCAGCAAAGCACTTGGCCTAGAGATGTTTCTGTGCTCTGGTCTCTCCATGGAAACAGTCCTAAACCATAGAAAACAATTCAGTTCTAAAAAAGCTAAATATCCTTTCCAGTTGGCTTCTAAAATAGCTTAGTTCAGTCTTACACGTGCTGGTTGCGGGTTAACTAGGCAAAGGCTGAAGGATGCTGCTGGAACCATTTTAAGGAGGAAGGCAGGGACGGTGCTGTGCTACCATTTCACTTCCACCTCAGCTGCTGGGGCTGTCTTTGAAGGAACACTCTGGTTGTTCACCACTGAATTTTAATGTTGCAGCACTTTTGGAAAGCTGAGGATTATGAGCTTTCCTAAGCTTGTAGCGTGGAATCCTGCCCTTAGTTAAGGTTGAGTTTGTTTCCCAGTTGTAGCAATGAAATAATTAGGGAAGTAAGATGAAATAAGTAGGGAAAATGAATGGGAAAATGAACCTGAAGCAATGTTCAGGTTCCATTCTCAAGCTCTGTTGGCAGCTGCAGCTCTGGTTGATGTGAACCCCCTTGTTTGGATTTCCCCGTTCTTTACACACCAAAAGAATTTTTCAAAGAGACATAAGAAAGAATCACCAGTTTGTTTTAGTCATAATTATCCTGAATGTGAAGCCCAGCAGATAGTTCCAATAGCTATTAAAATTAAATTTGTCTTAGAAGTTCCTTTGGAACAAAATATTGGTTCATTTTACATCCTTTTTTCCTTCATAGCTCTCACATAGTGAATTTTCTTTGAAAAATGATCACATATAAGAGAACAAACCCAATTATTCTGACCATATGTCAAGGCTACTCCACAAATTGTATTTTGTAAATATGATGGCTTGATCCAAAGGCATCAGGAAGTCATTCCTGCTCCAGTGAATTTAGGTAGTGATTACTGCTGTGAACAAATGAGGTATTTCACTGATGTGCTGATGTCATCCAAAAAAGCCCTCTGTTCACAGGGCTGGGAGCTGGGACAAAGAGAGAAACCAAAACTTTCCTGCGTGAATGCCAAATCCTTTGTGAGCAGCCTGAAGTGCCACGAGTGAGATGGCTGGATGGTGTCAGTTCCTTATCGCTGCGAGGAACAGCAAATGCCGTACAATTGTTCCAGTCATGTTGCCAAGACGTGACCTCCTTTGGGTGAATTATGCTCTCCTTTCCGAATCAAAATTACTTCAGTCATCATTTTCAAGGCTCCACCTTATTTCAGTCATGTTTTCCATCCCTGTTCATGCCTGTGTTCCACCAGCTCCTGCGGGCTGATGCTGCCTTCTCCCTGTGCACCATTCAGGCCCTCTGTGCCCATTGCATTTCCTCTGATCTGGAATGACACTGTTTGCCTCTCCTCTCTCAGCTCCTTCTTCAAGATTAACGCTTCCATCCTCCTCCTGATGCTTTTCCCTCATCTCTTAACTGACTTGCCCCCACAAACTGTAATATGTCAACCTGTGAACATGTATTTACCTGACAGAGAGAATGACCAAGAAATATACCGATAATTAAATAATTTCCCCTACTGCTCTTTGTGTGTCAAGTGTCCTCCTAAAGAAGCTTAAAGATTGAGCCTGTTTCTGTCTGTATCATTGCATGTATCCTGTCATGGGCTGACAAGTGAGGCAGATGCTGGATTTCACTCTTTTTTAGAGATAATTATACTTTGTTCAGAGAGTGTGTGGCTACTTTCCTTCCCAATAATTCTGTGCATTTTTCTAGTGGTTTTTCATCCATGAATTTTTGAACTCATCATTCATCTCCCTGACTGTTCATACTCACATATATTAAGGTTTCATCTCGAGTCATTTCTTAGCATGGGAAGAAATGGGATTCCACGATTGATTGATTTACCAAAGAAAGCATACATGAAAGCTAGGCACAAGCCTGAGCTCTCCTGGTTTCCCATTCCTGCCTTGAAAATTTCTTCCTCTGCCAAGCTAAGGCATGGCAAATAAAAATCCAGAGGGTTTCATGGTTTTGGTTACACAATTTTTAGCATCATTTTGATATCATAGGAATACTTTTTCTGTTATTCTGAGATACTTAGAGTCTTTCAGGAGAATTTAATCATGTTGTTACCTGTTTCTCTTCCTCGACTGCTTCCTTCTTACCTGGCTGTCCATGGCAGTTGCATGCTGGCAGAAGGGACTTCAGGATGAGGAACGTGATTTATCTTTACTCACTAGGTTTCCTCGGTGGTTAACAATTGAGAGGCAGAAAACTTCCTCCTGACTGGGACTGTAATAGTGCAAGACAGAAGCCAAAGTATTTGCTCTCTGATAGTTACTGTGGCTGCTACAGTCATCTGGAAAGAGAGATTTCAGGTCTGCAGCAGAAGGATAAGCAGAAGACGGCTGTAGCTGTAAGGAGCCTGAGAGAGTGGCTGACTTGAGGCACCAAAATGTCTTGCTGCATTTTGGCACTGGCCTGTGAGTGGAGTGCTGAGGAGGTAAGAGGAAACCTGTACAGCTGGAGCTGCCCTTCGAATTAGGATTGCATTTTCCAGGACTGTCAGAGCAGTGCTTTCCACATGCCCTAAAATTTAAAACAAAATTGGAAATATTTCAGGATTGTGAGTATACACAGTCTAATCTGTTTAATTGCTGTCTGACAATATGAAATCAGTTCTGAATGTCTATCATTCAGTAAAATAATAATTACCATAGCAACACACACTACATCTGAAACATAGCTCATCCCTACAAAAGCCCAGAAACAGCCTGAACTGTTCACACAGCTCTGAGAGCAATTAGTGAGGTTTCTTCCTTTTTTTTCAAATCACTGTATTTGAAAGAGGCCAACAGATGTTGAAAGGTAAACAACAATCAAATGTTGGTTCTCTACTTCA
The DNA here is from genome assembly GCA_013396635.1 of Penelope pileata. Lineage (NCBI taxonomy): Eukaryota > Metazoa > Chordata > Aves > Galliformes > Cracidae > Penelope > Penelope pileata. Next base: position 49,635 of record WBMW01001983.1, read on the forward strand.
TCCTTAATTAGGCATAAATCAGTGTATTGCATCTCTTATGGCAGAGATTGACTCATTTTTGTGCACCAAAGATAAAAGCTCAGTAGAGAAGAGAAATCAGCGGGGTGGGTGGGTGTTTAAGTCCTTCTCACACTGCCCAATGGAAAGGACGTGTCTGGGGCTGTTTCCCTCAGAGCTCTTTGCTGCAACTGTCCTGGCTCAGAACCAGCCAGCAGCCACCAGGGCTTTTACAGGGGCTTCTGCTGCACGTTAGAATTTTAAACTGTCGTTCTTCAAAGAGTGGGTCCACCAGAGATGTCACAGTGTTTTGTTGTGACACTTCTGTGTTCACTGACATACAGGGACTTGGTTTTATTTGTGTGCTGCTTGTGAATATTGGAAAAGTGCTGTGAGTGCATGAGTGTCCTCACAAAATGAGGTGAAATGCTTCCTTTTGAAAAATCACTCAAGTTTTCCTTTACCTGGATCTTTTTTTTTCCAAAAAGTCCTCTTCAATCTTGATAAGATCCACGTTTCTACTTCCAAAATTTACTTCTCTACGAAGAACACCAGGATTTGACAGCTATCTGGAGTTAAGAGGTGTGTGCAAGTGCCTGGAATCAGCATGCCAATGTAAAACCTTATGACTTGGTGCAGTTCAGCAACTTTCTGTAATTACGATGGTAAAATCTACATGAATACATTTAATTTTTTTTATGCATGTACATACGTATATATGCTTGAAAGGCTTAATGTTTTTCTTAGAGGGTGATGTTACTGCTAGCACAGTTCAGATGCCTGAGTTCAGAGTTCTGTCACAAAATGGTTTAAAAATCTTGTTTGGAAGGGGAAAAATTTGTCAAAGAAAGAATAAAAAGGTAGCAGTGGTCTTAGATGCTTAATTTGTTCCCTTCTGTAGTTTAAAATGACAGAAGCAAGGATGAACAGACCGTGCCCTGCAGGGAGTAAAAAGCTGCAGAGCTGCTTGACTGATAGACGACTGCACCGAAAGTGGTTTTCTTTCCAGAACAAATTTAGAAATTGCTGGCTCCATAATATGAAGCCTATGCTCTGTTGCCCTTGGTTTTACTTATTTATTTTTTATTGTAAGGAGGAGAAACTATTTTCAAAGATTTGCTTGTTTCCAAAAGTGCTTAGTGGGTGTGAAGCTGCTTTCTTGCCCGTTGTTCCATCAGTCACAGAATTGTTCCGTAGGTGCAGTCAGGATATTTGACCAAAAATACATTCTAAAACCATCAAGGATTTACTTGCAGTCTTTCTTGCAAATACTTAGGGATGATGAAAAGCCAGCCATCATAGTTTCTTATTCTTCATTTATATCAACATGTGATCATTGCTAGAAGTAAGAAAGCTGCTTCCTTTTGCTGGCAGGGTAGGAAGGTGCTTTCAGGTAGATCCACAGACACTCGTGTCCTCCTGGAGCACGAAGTGCTGTTTTTCCCTGCTCTTCAGTAAAGAATCCATCACGACTTCTTTTCTCATTTCATTGAGAAGTTCCATGGTACCTGACCGGATGGGATCATCCAGGTACATAAGAACATATCACTAGCACGACAGATCTGTACCATCTCATTAAACATTACTTAAGGACAGAACAAGAAGTTAACACTAAATTTGGCTGTCAGCTGTATGTGCACAGTTATTAACTGTTATTTGTTGGTATAAATTGGGACTGTGTCAGAAAATATTTACTTTTTCTCATGGGAAAAGAGCTATAGACTAATAGATAACGTCAATTTTTACATTCCATTCTGCACAGTCAGAGCAGCTTCATATACAGCAATCTCACCAATTTTTAGAAAGTATTTTATGTTCAGAGAAGGGAATTATTTCCTTCCCTACCTGCTCAACATGCATTAAACACAATCACAACTATGAGGGAGAGAAAAATAAGCATTTTTTGTTCAGATAAATGCAGAATGATGTTGTTTTTTTACCAACTGATTACTTCCAACAAGCATCTGCAGTTACTGCACTTTCAGCAATCAAGTTTGTGTGTGTGTGTGAAAACACCACTTTGATAACTCACCTGGTTTTTGGTCTTTGTTCTATTTATTACACTACAGTGGATTTCACATTTTTATCTCTGTTTCTGTTGGGAAAAAATTGTCGTTTTCAGTTGCTTAGTTCCACAGCAGCAACAAGACCATTTGGAAGGGCTTTTTCCAGGAAGCAAGAACACGCTTAGATTTGCAGCTTAAATTGCTTCTTTATTCACTTTTCTTTTTCCTAGCCTTTGCTTTCTGTGTTTCCATAACAACAGAAAAACTCTTTCTTTAGTAACTTAGTGTTTTTCAGCAAAATACTTGTTTTGTTTCCCCTCTCTTTGCTCTTTTTTTGGATTGATATCGAAGTGGGTACGAATTGGAACTGGCAGTGGGAAGAATGGTTTTCTTTTCTCTCCTCGCAGAGCATTAGTAAGGTATTCATAGGTCAGGACCGCTTCTGCCTTGCTGTAATCAAATCTGTTTTTTTTCCGGGGAACATGCCTATGATCTTCACATTTTCCACAGTTTTTCCTTATTATGCTGTCGATGTAAACCATAGCAACTCAGTCTTCAGCCAGAGAGCTCCGAGAAGAGCGTGCCAGCACCTCCCCGAGCTTTGGCAGGAGTCATGGCTTGGAAAAGAAGTGGCAGGCTTGAGAAAACACCCTCTGCACATGAAGTCATATTCTTAACAGCCACATTGGCCCGACCTTGGTTATCGGTGGCAAACAGCAGTGAATGCACTTTTTGGCAGCGCTTTCCGATTAAAAGGGCTTCATTTTATTATTTTTAACCACAGTTGTCAGTTTGAAAGCATTAATTTAATTTTGTGTGTGTGCGCGTCTCTAGGGAGACTATTAGTGACATGAAGGATAAAAGGCAGAGAAGTGTTTTTTCATTGATTTTTTTTAAAGCCATCCTCTATTGCTATTTTTTGTTTTAAATTTATTGAAACCTTAGTTTTCCTAACTATTAAATTTTTATAGCAACATCATATGAATCATACAGTAACTGCAGAGTGCAAGATCATGTTGAAATCACTGGGTTCTCAATTTTTGTTTGCTTTTAAAAATTTACTAAATCACCTGGAAAACAGTAGGAAAGAGTTTGAGTGTTGAATTTGGTGTTACTTTGCTCATTAAGAACTGATCCCTTCTATTAAAGGTCACTTTTTAGAATTTCAGCACATAGGGGATCGGTGTCACTCATCTATTTTGGATGCTGATAGTTTTTAAGTGAGCAGGGAACCTGCTGAAAAATTCCAGTGTTTTCTCTCCTGTGGAGCCTTCATCCAGTGTTTGCCACCATTGGCTGATACACTGTCTTTGCAGTGCCCCAAATTCTGATATCAAACTTTGAAAAATAGAATAGCTGATAGTAATTAATTATTTTTATACTGTTCAAATCAGTATTAATATTTACCTTCTATCTCATAGTGTCTGTTTTGTACCATAGCTTTACTATGAAAAGAGGCAGTAAATCAACATAAAGTTACTGCTCAGAATCACTGGGAGGACTGTGTTGATATGGTAATATTTTTCCTGATATTTTTACATAGCTTTAGCTTTTCATTTTTGAAATATTCCCCATAAAATTACAGAAGTGTTAAAATGAAGGTATTCATAGTAGCTGCAAGAACTTTGTACCATCAGATTTTTGTGGGTACAAATGCAAATAGGTGACCAGATGGCAGCACCTGCAAAGTTAGGGAGGTATGGATCCCTTTGTGCAATAAACGAAGTGCAATTGTGTTTCTGAAGATTGATTGTTCAAACTTTGTTTCCAAAAACATGGTAATAGCCACAGTAAACAAACCTGCTGGACAGAAGCGGCTGGGCCCCATGGAAGGTTATTTGGGAGGATATGCCCTGCGTGTGAAGGTTACTGCAGAGAAAGGCCAGGCCATTTGCTGGCCACTTCCTCCTCATTTCTTGTGCCAAATCTGTAAACAACGCAGACTGAGTATATCAAAATGTTTTGCTTGACAAAATGCATTGAAAGTTTTCACTGAATGCAGATCTTAATTCGTCTATTTCCTTTTGGTATCGTTGCTATTGAACCTTCTCCACTGGACTTTGGCACTGATCATCATTCCCTACCCCATTTCATTTTCCACTTTCACTAGCTTCATTAAGTATCTCTAGATGAGGATTAAAAAGATGGGTTGGAGGTCACATCATCCTCACCAACTTGTAATTATGTCCCTATTATCTCTAAAATCAAGACTGATCTTATTAAGTAAGGAGATTTCCCTCCCACTCCCTTGGGTATGCTAACCTGATTTACACAAGGTCATTCTCAAATTCTTTCAGTTGCTTGAACTACTTGTTTTTTGCCTTATCCTAACAAATATGTTGCTTTCCATCCTGCACAAGTAGGTTGCCCAGGATGTCACACCTCCACGTTCTGAGTTCTGTGTTCTTTGCTGTGTGCATCGGCCTGGTATCATGAAGATCGATGTAGTGCACTGCATCACTTACTTAGTGTTTATTACTGGCCCTTCTGATTAGCCTGCACATGGATCATGGACCCTGGAGCAGAAGTGTTCTGCTTTGTCTTGGCTGTGTTCCAAGACAGTTTTATTCAGAGCTTTTTTTCTTTATTTCCTTACCTAATGACTACAAAGCATCTAGGTACATCCGTCAGTCTTGCAGCGTTCAGAGTTATTTAGCTACCAGGGCTTCCTGGCTCAGTGCAATTTCAAGGCATTGAATTTCAACCATTTCAGATTCCTGCTCTTCTCTGATTTGTTTTCTTCTTTTAGAGAACTGTAGAGAAACTGCTGCCTTGGGCTTATTTGGTCTAAACTTCCTGTGCTTCATGCATTGTGTATTAAACTGCATGGAGATCGCTCTTAAGATCAGCGCTGTGTCCAATTCTCCAGCATCCAACTTAAATACAGACTTGAGAAGGTCTGCATCAGAGGTCACTCTTCAAAGTATGGAATTCCTGTCCGAGGGAAGAGCAACACCAGGGATGTTCTTTGATATTTATGGGGTAATTGAACACCTCTCTTCAGGAAGCTTTCCAGTAAACTTAGCTTGGAAAGCGTCAACAAAACTATTGTCCACCACTGGGCTGTAAGTCTTGCAGACCTCCAAGCTGTACCCAGGCAGGTTTTTCAGCATGTAGTAGTACATGTGACTGTGCTGGGCAATCAGCTGGAAGCAAATTAGTAAGAAGAAATTAAGTCTGGTTTTGCCTTTTTTATTGCTAACTGTTGCCTTAAACTGTAGGCGTCTGGGTGAATGTGAAACGTCCCAGGCTAAAGCACTGGCAATTTACCTGTCTCTGCGTGACATTGGTAATTATTGATCAGCAGATGCAATGTGAACACTTCTGTTCTGTTTTAGAAGTGATGTAGGCGTTGGATGCATTTACAGTAATTACGTATTTACAGCTAAAATCAGAACAGAGAGCAAATAGATTCGGGAGGACCCTGCTCACAGAATGTCATGCCCTCCTCTTCTGTGGCTGAAAAAAAGAAAGCAAACGTTCTCCTTGCGATCTGTGTGCAACAAACATGCATGCAGCGATTGCCTCTGTGCAATGTGTGCACTGTTTCTAACATCACCATAGAATCCCTTTGCTATTTTTTGTTTGTGATTTCAGTTCATCAGTAACAGGTCTTTTTGAAAACAGCGGGACAGAATTTTTCAGGCATCCACGTAGCCTCCTGTGACTGTGTGTTCCCAAAGACTCAGCCCTGCTGGAGCTTGCCTCTGCCAGAGGTGGGCAGGGGCTGGGTTCCACCACGTTCTACAGAGCTGTGCTGGCTGTGGGAGCAGTGGTTTATAAGAAGCACCAGGGTATAATTCATTCCTTGTCAATTCTCACAGGCAATGAACTGTTCACTTCAGTAATTCCTTGTAATCATATGGCATTCCAAATTATGGTGCAATAATATTACAAACATTGCTGCACAGAAAGTGAGCTTTAAAATAAAATTTTCTTCTTTAGATGCCCATTTTTGCGTTGCCTACTTGTTTGATCTCAGTTCTTTGTATGATTATGACCAGAGCTCCTGATTCCTGTTTCCAGCCTTACTGATATCTGTGATTTGGGGCCTAATTCTGCAAGGGGCTGAGGGAGATCTGCTTCTGTTCCTGGGAGTTTCACACCTCCCCTGGGAGGAAGGAAGTGCGGTGCCCCACAGAAGCACGTGGTTGTTTGCACTCTTAGCAAACGTACTAAACCAGAATTCCTCTTTTTTTGTTGTTATAAAATCTGTTGAAACATGGACAAATTACTGAACTTGGAAGAAGAGACTTTCCTGAAGCCCAGAGAGCCATGAATCCTAAAACGTTTGCTACTATATTGTGTTCTCAAACATTTGTCTTCTCTACTTTCCTGTAGAAGTAACGCATTAGGCTCTTGCTCCTTTCAAAATCTCTTCATATTTTAAAATACACTTTTTTTTTTTAATATATAATTGCTTTGGGTCTGTATCCTTCACCTGTCTGGCCAAGTAGGACTCAGCAGCACGGGCTGAGGAACATACTGGATCCACAGGAGAAGCTGCCCATCCCCTAAAACTGCTGTCTAAATTTCCTGAGTATTTTGAAGAGATTCATACATTTTTAGACATATACTGTTTTGGAGAATTCTGCAAGTTCAACTCTCTTTTTATTTGCCCTTTTTTTATGGGAAAGTTTTGAAGAGAAAGCTGAGAAGGGTTAGCTGCTGTGCTGCACATCCGTCTGGTTGGCACCGCTGAATGCTGATTGTTTCAAGCAGAAAATCACACATCAACTTCTTGGTGCTCTCCTGTATTGCTAAACTTTAGACAAATTTAGAATATGAAGGTGGTATCTCTGAGATCAAAGATCTCATTCATGAAGACTGGTTGTGCCCTTGCTGTTCCAGTGCCAAGTTAGAGAGGAGGAGGTGTCTTTGTATGGGGAGAGTGTGAGACTCCTTGCTCTCAGCCAAATCGTGGCTCATTTTGCAGTTTTGCAGTGTAATGTGTGGTTTCTTTTTTCCCCGAGATTATTCAGCTCCTGAACCTGCTGTACTCTGACATTTCTCATTATATTAAAAGCTTGTTCTAAGGAAGAAAATAAAACACTTTTTCTTATGAGTGAGATTCAGACAGACAAATCCAGCTGTTGCATGTAAAAATAACTACAGATGTCCTCAACTAGAATAGGTTTTTACATGTTGTTATAGCAACAGAAATTCTGTAGAACTTTAAGATTAAATATGGCATGTTTTTTATAAGGTGTTTTTTTTTCCAAATTTCTGTTAAAAAAGCATGCCAAATAATTTGCTTTTTTAAAGAAATGCTTGCAGATTTAGTGGAAAAAAATATACAGTATAAAGGTAATTCCAACTAACAAGTTATATCGACCATTTTTGCATGATATAAAATATGACTTAACTTTTTTAGTGTGTGGTCTAGGGTTGGCTTGAAATAGGTTTCACATTACCTGCATGGCTTTTTGGAGACCTCTTGCTGGGGGACATCTCTTGTGCTGTGTGCACACACCCACACAAAATCGTACAATCACGCTTTTCAAAGAAACATTGTGTTGTGGCTGGAAGTTTGGAGACATGATGAGGAATTTCTTCGGATACTTTGTTTTTGAAGACTAGCTTTTTTGACTTGGAATCATAAATATTGCTCCTATGGATTTCTGTAGCAAGTGTCAAAACTGCTTGCTCTGGGTTTGAAAGGTGCCTCCTTTTTTTTGGCTTCCATTTCTGTCTGTGCTTTATCTCTGCCAATTTTGTAATAATATAAATAACATTTAAATAAAAATCCCACACACATTCCTGTGGAACGAGCCTGAGTGGCAAATCATTATTCTTTTCATACTGTTAATACTTAGCTTCCCTTGCCCTTCTTTTCTCTCCCTTTGACCAATAATTTAAGTCTTTCAGTTGTGTGTTCTTTGGGTCAGGAGACATTGTTGGCTGGGCACAGTAGCTATTCTTTGAAATTCTACTGGAATATAAGAAATGACAGTCCAGGCACTGAGCCTTCTCATACGTGTTGGTTCATTTCTAGCCTTACCTATGAAGACACCTCAGGAATTTGATTTTCAAAAAACAAAAAAGAAAAAGAAAGAAGAAAAAGGTACCAAAAAAAAGAAAAAGAGACGAATGGTCCAGTATCAAAATGTTCCTGAGATGTTCTGCTTGCAAGAATGGCCAAAACCTGTGGAAGGCAAAGTTAATCTCATCTTTCAAAGCTTTCAAAGGAATCTTGATTTTCTGGAAAGCTTGGATTTTTCTTTTTAGATTTTGAAGTCCCAAACCTGCTCATAATTTCCTGTTTCTTAAAGCGCACACACAATGTGAGTAAGCACAGAAAACCATGGCTAACTCCTGAGATTTCCATCAGTGTTTAAGATCTAGTTTCTATCAGGAGAGTCCATCAAAGACATCCCTGGCATGCAATAAAGCACATCCTGTCTGAAAAAGAATCCTGTCCTGTCTGAAAAAGTGGCCCAATCGTATAAAATAGTTTTCTTCTGTAATTTGAGAAGGATTTTGCCAGATTCAGTTCAGGAGTAGGCAGTCTAATTTCAGTCACGCATTCCCTGCTTCTATTAGCAGATAAAATTAAAAATATTGGTAAATATTCCCACGAAAACAGTCCATAAATCAGTATTAAGGTCCACTTTTAATTAAATATTGGATGTAGTTTCAGTTAGTGCTGTGGTGTTCGTTCAGTGGGACCTTGCCCAGTGCTTGCTGAACAAACCCAAACAGACGGATGTGAGAGCTTCCACAGTGAAACTCTTCTGGATTGTCTGCCAGACTTCCCATTATTCAGAATCAAGATTTTTTTTAATAAGTTGACCTGTTTAAGGAGAAAAATGCCTGTGACTATAATTAAATTGAATTCTGTGCTTCAAGTGACCCTCTGATTCATGGGCATTTGCAGCAGGAAGAACAAAAATAAAATTAAAGCCTTATTGTAAGGTACAGTAATTAAGTCTCTCAGTTCTGATTATTACCAGCTGGGATGAGGACAGGAGATAGACAAAAGAGTGTTACTGAAGCAAGAGGCTGCACCTATGATGTACCTAAAAATCTGTCTACATGGGGAAAGAAAGAGTTCTTATTAAAGAGTGATGGTTTTTTACAGACAGATGTAAAGGGGTTGGTTCTAGGGTTGGTTCTTCCCTGCCTCGTGTCCCTTTACGGCCATAAATGAGGAACCCCAACTGAGCACTGACCGTATTGCCAATATAAATGTCTGGCAGAACTTGCTTTGGTAGAGAGTTGCCTTCTTGTTCCTTGGGTGTTCCATGGACCTGTGAGACAGGGAGCCTCTGGCTCTGAGAAAAAGATGAATTTTTTCTAGGAAGCCAATCTATTACTTGGTGCCTGTTCTGAAAGATTAAGCAACAACAAGTACCTAATCTGATTCTAAGAGCATGCCTTTCTGCTGCTTTGGACTAAGGGCCTGATTACCATTCTTAATTAGTTACCTAAATACCCATTGATTTCAGAGAGAGTGAGGACACACCAATATCTTTGTGATCAAGCTCTAAATTCTGTAGGCAGGAGACACTCGTATGTAGGACAGACGCTGGAGGGGGTACCCAACATTGCACAGTGTTACTGCAGGTTACGTTATGAGGTTAATTAATAAGGGCTGTGCTCTGGAGATGCTGTGTCTCTTGAATTACCCTCTTTCCTTCTAAGGAAAAGAGCTAAGGGAAATTTCACGTTTTTAATAGAATAGAAAAACCGTAGAAAATAGGGCTGAAAAGAAGCTCAGCAGGTCACTTAGTCCATGTATCTACCTCAAGGTAGAACTTGTTAAATCAAAACCCTGTCCTGGGAGGTGCTCCTCTGACCTCTTTACATGTCTGGCAGGGGAGATCCCACAACCTCCGTATGTGGGATGTCCAAGTTCTTGGTAATATTACTCACAGATGGAAAGTTTTTCCTACCACCTGTTCTGGATCTCCTGTTATTTCTTTCTTTTTTTTTTTTTCAATAATATTTGTCCCTTTCTCATCAGCAGAAGATTATGTAATGCCTTCATCTGCCTCACTGTTTTGTATATGCATTTTTCATGTTTCCTTACGCCTCATCATTTCTTCATGGGTAATGTTTTCTAAACTTCTGCTCATTCTCCATGCTCTCCTTATTGCATCCCTCTGCCATTTGCTTTTTTTAAACCGAGCTCTTGCAGCTGAAGTAGCCTGAGTATTATCAAGTTGGAGGAAAAAATATCAGAAAGCAGCCATTGCTCCTTGCACCCAGCAGGCGTTATGGGACAACTGCACGTGCGGACAGAATGGCTGCAGCCTGAGCGTTCCCTTGGTGAGTAACTTCAGCACAGGCAGGAGAATAAGCGACCCTGGTCTGCTGGCAGAGCTGTGGTTGCTGGAGGGGCTCTGCTGGCATCGCTGCCTCGCCAACGGTTCCAGAGGCCCAGAAGGGAACTGAGGCGTGTGTGCTCTCCTTGGCCATCTGCTGTTTTTTGTCACAGCCGCTAAACTCCTCGTCCCTTGATCTTGCATTTTTCTCTTAAAATCTGAATGGCTTTTTTTTTTTTCTCCCTCAAAGGGAAGTTGAATTCTAACCAGTAAAAGCACAGTAGTGATGGCTGAAGGAATAAGCCTTGTGAAGGAGTAGTCTTGATGTGAACATGGTGGTGCACATTTAAGTTTTGTTCTGCCGGTTTTTATCTGTCCTTTTGGTAACTCCTTTTACCAAGCTTTATCATGCATGCTTCCTGCTATTTCTGTCCTGGATCTCTTACGCACAGAAATCGATCGTGGAGCACTGGTTTTTTATGCCAAAAAAGCAAATGGATGATGCCTGAAAATCTCTTCTGCATTTGCCAAGCTGTAAATTCTGATATTTTCTGGTGAGTGGCTTAGGCTTCACCTAGATCTTCAGCAGATGAGGTTTCTTACAGAAGAGTTACTGCTGTCTGAGTGTGGTGGCCATGATGAGGGAGAAAATTGTAAGGACTCATCACCTGTTCTGCTGTGTGATGATGCACTTCATCAAGTCAGATCTAACAGGGCTTTTAAATAGATTACACTGCCCTTATGTTTTACAGTTTGGTGTAGTTTTGTATCTAATTGTGTCAGTGTTTTGGTGACATGTGTACTGTACCCTGTAAAGGAAGGGTAAAAATCCAGCTGTCAGAAGTGGCACATAGATCTAAAATTTATGTGACAACGATGGAATGGACTGCTGTTTATTTGTTTAAATCAAGGTAAAATAATAACCTAGAGTTTACATATCATGTGTGAACAATCTCGGATACTGTGCTGATGGAATAAAGATGATGTCAGTAGAACAGCTTTAAGAACACATTCTGAAGTTCATCTCTGTGTTTTACCTGAGACTGAGGCAAACTTTGAATGGAAGCTGTGTCAGCCTCCAGACAGATCTGCCTGGAAGACTCCAGGGGAGGGCCCAATCCCAGTGCAGTCTGACAGACGTTTTTGGTCTCAAATGTATGTAAATCTCAGTGTCTTCCTGAGTCCTCCCACTTACTGAGGGATTCATCATAACAATATGGTGTGAGAATTCTGCTGCTTTAGGTTCTTTAAAATACAGTACTTCAACGTGCCCTTTATTTCCAGTAGTAAAACTCTGGAGGGTTACTGGAACATCCTGCAGTACAGCCAGGCCCCTTTCCCCCTGGTTTCCTCTGATTCCTGATCACATTTCTTGTCCTTTCCAGCATATCACAGCAATTACATTTGGAGGAAATAGTTTGTCCTGGAAGGATGCCCAAGGAAAATGTTGGGAGGTTTTCTCTGTTAATCATCAGACCTGGGCAGCACAAACGTGGCGTGTGAGCAGAGGGATCGCTGTGCTCTGTGTGTGCCTGGGATGTGGGGAGGGAGAGGACAACAGATGCGGTACGCAGAGAGAAGCAAATGGCTTGGTCTCATATCAGAGGCTGAGGTGGATGTAGGATGCAGATGTATCGGTGATCCAGGCTTACTATTGCTCACCTTTTCTTCCTCTCATCAATATTTCTTGCTATTTGCCTTTAAAAAAAACTCCAGAGAGTAGCTGCAATGAAAGAAGAGTAGTTTCTAACTTGGAAGAAAACGTATCAGCATGTAAATCTCTCTTATGAATGAAATGCCTGAGACATGCACGTTGTAAGAAAGATGTATTTAATTATTGTAGTAGCAGGTGTGCAAATTGACCTCAATCATTCTATTCCAAAAATTATATATGCATTTTTCTTTTGTGGTAAGGCACTGGAGATAGCTAAACTGAAGAGCTCTTCAGACTAGTGTTGGTGTACACTGCTGTTTTCTTTCCTTGCAGACCTCACATAATCACTACTGAACATCAGAGAGAAGCTTTGATCACTGAGGTGTTAAAATCAGGAAGACTCCCTATTGTTTTCACTTGGGATCACAGTAAATTCAGCATAGGTACTAAAAAGGGCACAGTGCTCTCTTTCTTTTCCAGCCTAAGTAAAGTTTGCTGTCAACACAGACATTTTCTTTGTATCAAGGCTGGATCTGTATTTAAGAAGCTGATATAAATGCTAATATTTGTTTGCAGTTTTTCTGTTTTCCTTCTTGCCATTTGCTAGAAAGATTGGGGCAATATATTTTGCAGGAGGAAGTATACTGGAGGAATATTCCTTTGTCCCTTGAAGCCATCTCTGCAGGAGAGGCAGTGTAGCAGAGATCTCAAGTCCTCCATCAAATGTGGAAAGCCCCTTCTCCTGTCCAGGACCAGGAGTGTTTCCTGTGATGCCCCTACTGAAGATTAGTGGATTTATTTTATAGTTTATGTAAATCAAAAAAAAAAAAAAGTGGAAGACAAGATAAATGAGACAGTTACTTAAAAATAGATATTTAATGTGCTCCTCTGGATCAGAAACTCTGAGAAAATATGTAATGTATCCCTCTGTTTACTAAACTAGGCTCACTTTTTCTTAATATAATGGTGACTCATAGCTAAAAGGCAGAAGAGACTCGTGAAGAATTGTGTGATGCTGCATTGTCCTTGACAAGCCATGCTAAATATCAAGGATTAATATCTAGCTATGAACAGGGGACCCAAGCAGCTTTCCTTATTGGATTTTTCAGACTCCCTGCCACAGGCTGTCCTTGCGGGTAGGAGAGCACGTTCTGCCTTGGCCTTTAGCAGCAGTGCTAGGCCAATTTGCATTCTTGTGTGCATTGTTTTCCTTTTCTCTGTTTTGTGGTTGCTTGAGCTTATGAATCTCTTTCATTGTCAGAAGTGTTCTCTTTTACCACCATCTAGCCTTCATCAGGGTGTAGCAGCACGAAGGCCCCAGCCTTTCTGCGCTTCCTTTGGGAAGGAGCTGCTTTTCTAGCTGTCTTTGGTACTAATAAAAGTCTGTATTTTAAATGAAAGATTTCAGCAAAAACATGGCATGGCTGATGATTATATAACCAGCTCTGATCAGAAAGAACAGATTGAATGTTAGAAAGCATGGAGTTTTGGTGCAAGGATGAGATATTTGTCAGCAGAGCATTATTGCTTTCTAACAGCTCTAAAATACTTAATTTCCCTGATCTCTGAGGGGTTCGTGTTGCTGCCTATGCATTCGTCCATGCTTGGTTTTGTTACAATTTATTATTCTAATTTGAGTTTTTAATTTTTCACATAGAAAAGCAAAGGTTATGGCTGTATGTCTAACCATTAAAGGCAGTGTAGCACTGAGTATGCCCTTTTTCTACAGATAGAAAACTCTCCAATATTTTACATTTGTGAAGATTTTGAAGGTTTTTCTTTTTCCTCATACTGAAAGGAAGAACTGAGTTTAATTACACCAAGTGCTTCAATAAGATTTCTGGAAGTTTTGAGCATCATCAGCACATCCCAAATCAAGCCTCTAACTTCTCATTCTCAGTAACTTCAGGAAACATTTGGACCTAGGCTGCTCTTTCATACTCCCTGTAGCTTTTCCATCTGTTGTTTTTTCGTTTGTTTTTTTAACTTTTTAGAATAAGAATTTAGAATAATATTTGTGACCACATGGATGAAGCAGGATTCTTCCTATATTTTCTGTCTGTTACTGGAGCAACTGCAAAGCTGTCTGTCCCACCAGAGCACTGACGATCCTGGTTTGGGATTGCTCACTCATCCTACAACATAACCTGAGACAAAGAAAAGAGAAAGTCCTGAGGCATTTTGGAGCCCAGAAATTGAAAGAGGAGAGCATGAGAGAGAGGGGCAGTTAACTAAAGTGTGTACAACAAACTTATTTCTCCGGCTCCCTGCAAAGATTGTCCCCAGTTGCTGTCATACGCCGAGGATCGTGCTGCTGCCTTCTTGCTGCTGCTGTGTGTGTGTGTGCTAGCAAGATGCTGGTGGTATTTGTGTGTTAAAATATCCTGTAATCATGTGTGGCTTTTCCTGAATAAAAATAACTAGTTTTGTACCATTCTGTACGTGATCCACAACCAGGAATTGCACAGGGCTTGTTACCAGAGTGTACTTTGCTTACTAGGTAGCCTTACTGTGGGAACATGGTGTCCTTTCCCATCACCTCCTGCCCAAGGATTAAAACATAGTTTCCAGGTATTAATGAATTAAATTTCATGGTATTCCTCCAAAGCTTGAAGGCAATAAACTTATCTGACACCCAGATAGATGGATGTGTGGAGATTAAATGATTTGCTGCAAGAAGTGTCATTTGTCAGACACGGAACTGGGAGCAGTGCTTAGCCTCCTATCTTGTTGCATCTTCCAATTTACTACTGCTGTGTTATTATAACTTAAATCTTGCTGTAACAGTAACTTTGCCTGTGTTATCTCCGAGCTCAGCTGGTGTTCCTAATCTTTCTCTTCTTGGTATATTATTTTCAGTCCAACCAATCGCAGTCGGTCGCTGCTGGGCCTTTTGTGCTGACTCCTGCATCAGTGAAAAGCTCACTCCTGCAGGTGCCCCCCCTGTATGGGTGTTGGAAACCTCCCTGCCCTTGGGGCAATCTCTGTGCTGCCTGACTGTGCTTCCAGGAGATCCAGTTGAATGCTTTTAGCAGTCTTTTACAGCTAAATCCAACAAAAACAATTAATGGCTATTTTTCAGTATGAATTTAGAATACAGATTTTTATTTTTTTTTTACATTCAATGCTTTGTGAATAGTAAAAAAAATTCTCAAAGTCCTGGCTCTTCTCATAGCCTGTATCCAATTTCACGGGATTCTCTGCTCCAGATAAGGAACCACACTTGGATTGCATCTTTACTTGATTACTTCCTCCTGACTTGGCTCTTCTGTGGTTATGTAATTGCTATTGTAATTTACTGCCATCCTTGGTCCAGATCTGTGCTTTTTAGAGGCCTCTTTATGTTTCTTTACTTTGTAAAGGCCGATATCCTTGGTGGGGTTTGTTCTGGCTGCGTGTTTTGGGAGCAGAATTGATTGAATTTCTTCATTTTCAAAATACGACTTGGTGCAGTGTCTTAATGATGTCGTTCCTGGGCGAGCTACGTGCTTCTGTGTGGCCTTTGATCTTCTGTCTAATAATTTTCCTTTTTTTTTCCCAATCTATGCTGATTGTTCATATTTAAAAATACACATAGAAATGTGTGTATGTATTTCAGTTAGAGGTGTTGGGTATTTACTTTCAAGTCAGCGTCAATAAGATGCTGAAGAGTGGTGAGAGGATGGTGATGTAGTTTGGGGGTTGAGACACCAACACACAATTCTTACTGTTTTCATTATCATGGAAGATCCCATCATGGATATAGTAAGTCAAGATGGCATTCACATTATTGTCATTAAATTTTAGCTTGGAAAACTTTAGCTCCTATGGAGATTCCCTCCATTGTTTCTAGCCTGGCCCATTTTTTTGCTATTTGTTCAAAACAGCTGGGTGATGTTTCTGTCCATAATTAGCAATTTGCTGATTTTCACCCAAGGTAGCCAGCATGTCAGTAGAAAGTCATTTATTTTTAGATGATAAATCATTTGGGTCTGCAGAAAGCACTGTAGCTGTAGAAGACAACATTTGTCTCCAAAGGTTCCTTATTTTTTATTAATGTTTTGATTTCATATTCTCTCTGTCTGTATATCACTTACTCCCTGAATATGTATTACCATTGTAATTGATAGTGTGACTCCTAAGGAACTCTCTTAACTGCTGATTGTAACGGTGATGCTGCTCCATCTGAAGAAGCTTTGAGCCCACTCATCACCGTGGCTGAGTCAGTCCTCACGGGTGGATTATTTACAGTCCTGCTTCGTGGAGCTTCAGACAAGCTCTGTTGTGTTTGAGGGAGACGTCTTCTGCCCTGAGTAAATTTTTCTAGATCCTGAATTAACCCCCAGATGATGTTCCTCGTTTGCATTTGTTTATCTTCCATAAGAACAAAAGCCCAGTTTTATACACACATGATGTGATTCCATGTTCTGCTGTCTGTTTGTGTGCAGCATGCACATAAGTGCAGGCACCAGGCAAAGGCATGGCAGTAACACAGATCTTCGCCCCTTCCCACTTCTGCGTTACTCAGGGTTTGTGTTGTCTGCAGGCTATTGTGTGCTGCCTCCTTTCTCGAGGTATTATGTAACAGAGCCTTTTTTATATTTAGAGCTTGTCTGCTTGCTGAGGAGATCACAGGTTTAATAATAAACTGACGGGAAAAGACAACAATCTTCTCTGAGGGAGGCAGAGAGAAAGACCAAGCGTTGGGTTACTTTCACAAGAGCTGCGATGGATGGGGGACAGCATCACTGCCCCTGAGCTGGGTGAGGAGGTTGGGTTAAGTCAGCATTGCTCACCCAAAGGTTTTCAGAAAAGGCTGATTGCTTTGCAGAAACAAAGGCCCCACTTTGGTGAATGGACAGGCAGAGTTCCAGTGGTACTGAGAAGTCCAAGGTAGAAAAACAAGGCCTGTAATCTTTCAAGATTTACTTTGTAATGTCGTAGCTGTGAAGGGTGGTACCTCTTATTTTCATGTGACCTTAGAACAGGTTCAGCTTTAAGTGGTGCTGGAAATAATTTTAGCACATGTTTTCCGAGTTTTAAATAATTCACTGTACCTTTCAGGATAGGAGGGAGGCGACAGCACTGCAGACTTGTTTGAAATCCTCAGCTTGTTCAGAATGAATTCGTAGAGCCTTCGTGCGCAAGAAGAGCTATATATAGCTGCTGACTGCAGGCAGGCTGGGTGCTCTGCGGGCTCGGGCCCTGCTCTACCCAAAGCAAAAGCCATATTCTTCTTTTGAGCGTGGTCACCCCTGTGACGTAGGGCATCTTCAGCACAGCTGTCTCTGTAAAATCAGAGGGCAGGGTTTAAACAAGTCTCTGAGTGGGGGAGGGCTGGGATGCTTGGCCGTGGAGGGGAGTGGGAAGCACAGGCCCTGTGTCTCTTGAGCCTGCCTGGCAGTTCGGGCACTGCAGCTCATCCCTACAAACTAGCACATGATGGAGCCAGTTTCAGAGCCCTTAATACCCTTACAGGAGCTGAAAGATTTTTTTTCCCCCTATTTCTTTAATATTTGCATAGAGAAGGATTTTAGTTTGTTTGATTTTAGTTTAGGTTTTTTTTTTACCTCCCCAGGTTATCAGTTTTTTCTTCTTTTTTCTCCTCAGAGATGCTACAAATTGCAGCGTTTCCTGCTGTAAATAGATCCATACAGAAAGCGAAGGTGAACTGCAAGCAGAGAACTGTTTGGTTTCAGCTTCTGGTGCTACAACTACTCCCCCAGTCCTTCTCTCTGCAGGAGCCGAGTGTAAATCTCTCCTTGTCGTTTGTGGGCACGGCTCTCCCTGTGAATCGATCGTGCGGAGTGAATTTCACACTGGCACAGTCCCCTGTGATGTGGTTCGTGGTGGGAAGCGGGACGCTCCCCAGACACAGGCCCGCAGAGGCGTGCTGTCCCATCAGTCACTCAGGGCACATCATTTGAATGCATTTTTAAGCCACAAAGAGCATAACCTCAGCTGCTGTGCTTGGCATAATTGGCCAAGTGTAGCCAAGATGATTTCTGTCCCCATTGTTTCTCGTGTGTCTGGTGTTTCGTGATGTGGCCTCTTAAAAACATGGGCAAAGAGGAAAGATGAGGATTGGGACTTCCACATCCCACTCTTGAATGTGAAGTTGGATTTGCCATTGTAAAATGAAGATGATAGTTGGCTTTCTTCTGCATCAGGAGGGAGGAAGGAGTGTAGGCAAAGGAGAAGAGAAACACCAACATCAATGCCATGAGGTGCTTTGAGATTGTTAACTAAAAGGTGCAGAGCCATGCTAAATAGCATTGAAATAAAAAAGTGCTGTTGAATAGCACTAGGTAGGAGTTGAACATGACCTGTTGGATCAAATCAAAATCCATGCCATGAGATCTATATCTATCTATATGATTTTATATATAATCCCATGGCATGGATTTCGGTTTGATCCAACAGGTCATGTTCAACTACTATATATAAATATATATTTTCTCTCTATAGTTTATATATATGTTTTACTATATTTGAGCGAATCTCTCTTCCTGCTCTTTGTGAATGTGATCATTGAAGATGGACAGTGGTAGGTTTGACTGTTGTCTCTTCAGGAAATCTCTTAAACCAGCATTGGAAGCAGAATATTTTACTGCAGCAGCCTGTGGAAGAACATCTAAAGGCTGCCACTGTGTCATTCAGGCAGGGACAACTGAAAGGTCTAATGCATTTTATCTCCTGCTCTGTTCCTCAGCACTATAAATAATTCAGATCTGTTGGCTTAACTACTACTGGCAACTGTTATTTATTAAGAATGACTGAAATAACTATGTAGCTCAGTAGAATAGAATGCATTTGGGACTATAATGTGAAACAGAGTAGCTAAAACATTCTGATCGTCCTTTGAAGAAAAAAACTAAAAACCTCCTGCCAATATCCTTTGCAGTTCCGCAAAGGGTAAGCAACAGTGGGAATTAGGATGTGATCTCTCCAGAGTAAGCAGAGGTTTGTTCTTGTAAAAGAGCATGCACACTGATCGTGCAGCACCGCTTACCCCTCCAGTGTGCATCAGTACCAGTGATTTTGAAATGAAAGTGCTGGTAACCTTCAGTTCCCTCCATTGTATAATATATGTGTGCATTTGTATATGTTTCCCTGTAAACTGACTTTTAAAGATTTTGAATAGACTTTTCTTGTTAGATTTTAATTTGATTACCTGGCATGTCATGCTCAAAGAGAAAGGTAGGCAAAAGAGCACTCATATTTTCTAGTGCTCAATGCAAGTGAGTTGCAGTTCTCTTGTTCCTCTCCTGGTTTGGGGTTAATTAATCATACCCACCCCTCCTTGGCACTGTTGGCCAGTAGAGTTGGAATGGCTTTCTGAAGGTCAATATCATTATCCCTATTCTACAGACAAAAAATGAAGCCATTGGGAAGACGAAGTTCAGGGAGAGTATTGCTACAGCAGAAATAGAATAGGTTGCTATGGAGTGGCAGATATTTGGCTGTACATCATAAGATGTATTACTGTATAACACCAGAACGCATTTGCAAGTCAACTGATTATAAATGGTGCATTTGGAATAAATTCTGTATCACAAAAGAGTTGACATCCAGGACTCAGATGACTAATTATCTAATCTTACATCTGGCATAAACAACCCAGCCATTTGTACGATGGACTGCGTTTCACGGGAGGGAGAAGGGAGGAAGAGAACATTCTCTGCTGACTCAGTGGTCGTAAATCTTCTGGGGTGTGTTTTGCCTTACATTTGATATTTGTCCAAGGGGCTGAAAGAAGTGATCAAACGTCATTTGAAAATCCTCGCCTGCAGCTTTTCGTTTTCCCATTCACATGAAGACAAATATTTAAATGCAGGCGCAATTATTTGGGGAATAGCTCTGTGGTGTTACTGAATTTATTATTTTCACGGTAAATTTATTACCTTCATCCTTTTTTTCTTTTGAGAAGTCATTTTACATTTATTTGCTTTAATAATGATCTGCAGTGGAGATACAAATGAAGTGAGCAGCATGTGCTGCTGTGAAGCATTGTTTCATTTAGTTGAAATCAAGTAGTTAACTGCTACATGGTTCAATGCCTTTTTCTTTTTGGCTAGTCATCAGAGAACTTTGGCGTGTTAATCTGACCTGAAATAAAATAGAAGCTCTGCGCTGAGTGATTCCTATTTAACTTTTATTTCTGGACGTGTTGAATTTATGCAGTATATCTCTTCAAGTGAAGGAAAATATCAGCAAAAGTTTATTTTTAACCGGAAGAAAGACAGGAGATGAATCAGTGGTAAGTAAATGATATGCACCAACTTTTTGGGGCAAAGTGTGCCTGCTGTGACAAGGCTTTCTGCAGCATGAACTGTTCTATACGGTGTGATTTGATGTAGTAAGGAGACATCATCAAAAACTCCAAGTAGGACATAAAACACTAAAATAGAAAGAGCATAGGTAAATATCTTCAGGACAAGTTCAGCCACTCTCATTGATTTCAGTTGGCATCTCATTCTGACTTGACAAAGTACAGAATTTATAAATTAAATTTTATGTATACTGTGTATGGTTTTATGCTGATGCTGGCACACTTTCAGATGTAGAATTAAATTACTTTTTCCAATAAGGCAGCGTAGATTGAAGCATGGATTCCTTTCTTTGCTAATGAAACTAGTAGAAGGATATTGAATTATGCTGACTTTCAAATTGACTGAGAGCCAAAGAGAGAAAAATCAATGACATTTTTGATGTCCTGGAGAGGTTTTTAACAGGCCTCAGCCTAGCAGAGAAACTCACCGTGAGATAACAGCTGTTGACATTGGTTTTCCAGTTAAGAAATGTGTTTCTTCAGGTAAGTGTGCGTCCTGTGTAGGTGGAGACATCATCATCACTGCGAGCACGGGGATGCTGGGTGGGCAGTGGCTGGTGTGTGGAAGGGCAGTCAGAAGGCTCTGGCTACAAGGTATGCCTGTCACTCACATGTTGAGCATTTCTGTTTGAGCAGAGAATGCACTGTGTAAATATTCAAGCTTATCTCTGTAAAAGAATAGTGAAAACAAACAAACAAAAACAAATTAAAGGAGGATTTTTTATTTCAGTATAGATTCCTGAAAATCCCGTGACTTGACAGATTAGAGATCAGCTAATCAACCAAAGATTGATTGATTGATTATGATAAGTGTCCATCAAATAGGTGACTTGCTGGTATTTTAAAAAATTTGTAATCCTACTTTGATAATTTTGTAAAGTACATCTTATAGCGGTAGCTGAAGTGTAATAAAGGACTGCCCAGTCCCTCAGAGTCTTGCTGCTCAGATAGAAAAAGTTCTGACTTAGGTAGGAAGAGACTAATACATAGGTACAGCCCCAACAGCTCAGTATTGTGACTGAGATTCATGGATGCTGTCCATGTCTGGAATGAAATAGTTTCTCTTTGCTTTCCTTCGAAGTTCAGGCTACCTGTCTTTTAATAACCGATGGATGGAATTCACCTCTGAAGGACTCTGCTCCCGGAATATGATTTTAAGAGCAAACTTTGTATCTTCAACTCTTTGATGTAATGAAGAAAACTATCATTCCATCACTTCTGGGAATTCAATTTCTTGCAGCAATTTTGCTTTCAGCTCCTTGAAGATTCATCTTGGTTTTTAAGGGTTGTTCGTGTTCTCATAGACTTCTGTGCTTTTAAAAGCAGGCTTCAATGCAGGTGGCATCAGCTCTACGGGGACTGAAATACAAAGTATCCTCCAAACTGCCATGTTGTGAGAACGGGTTACAGAAATGAAACAATTAGGTTTCACAGGTAATGTACAGATAATCTCTGCAGCAAAGCAGCTCTGCAGAAGCTGCTTCATGTCATTTGTATTCTTCACATTTCACCCTTTCAGCGTCAGTCATGATTAGTGCCAGTCCTTAAATCACAAATATCTGTGTGAATGGTTCATGATCAGTAGCCTTCTCTTTTTTAATCATACACCAGCCTACGTGACATTGTGCCTCCTCACAGAGGCACAGGTGATCTTTCTATTTCATCTTGCTTTTGCCTCCCCAGCTTTATGCGCTGCCATGCACGCAGCCCTCAGAGGAAGGCAGGAGTGACTTGCTGCACAGTGGAGCATGGATTTGAGGTCTCTTGCACTGTGTGTTAAAGTCAAGGGCTTCCTCTGGTGACCTGTATCACAGGATGAAATTCTAGCAACACCATTCTGAAAGTTATTTTCTGAAGTTTTTGGTTTGTAAGGGAACAAGGCGTTTATGCTTGCATGTCCGTGTGCCTGCCACGTTCCTCCCACCAATCAGCCTAACCTTGCAGGCCAGCTTCAATCTAATGTGACAGGAGCTGAAGTCTGCAAGACAACTAAATACCCATCCATTTTCTGAGAGCTGGTGGCAGGGTGAGGGAGAACAGCCCCACCAAGGTAAGGCTGGGCAGGGCTGTGCCCTGATGCATTCGCCCAGCAGCCTCCCAGTGCCTGTCCATCCGCTCCTGCTGCTCATGTCCCTCCCTTGGCCACCAGGAGCTCCTGGTGAGCCAGGGGTGGGAGCAGTGTGCTGGGAAGCCTGCATGAGATGTGGGCTGAAACGTGGTGGTGAGAGTGGGGTTGGATGTGAGCGAGTGCAGCTGGAAAGGTGCCTGATCTGGGGCTTGGCACCCACTGAGGACTCCCGTGCCAGCTGCCTCTGGGCCTGGGAGGAGGGGAATCAGCACTGCCCACCCCTGCAGTGCCCAAAGAGGGGAGCGGGGTGTCCCTCTGCAGCCAGGTCTCCCAGGTGCTCACATAAGGGTGGATAGAAACCATGATACGCAAACACGCTTTCATGAGCAGTTTTTTTCAGCATCGTACAAGTATTTGAATTCTGCTCTCTGCCCTGATTTTTTATTTTTATTTCTACATTAGACAGTTTGGTGTGCCTTACAGCACAGCAGTTTCTTTACTTCCTTATTTATAATATCCTATCAAAAAGCCCTGACAGGTGAGTGCAGCACCTGAGCCCTTTTGTGGGATCGGTGCCAACGTGCTGTAATTGAGTTGTGTGGTTTTGCAAATGTTTCCCATCTGATCACCAAACATGATTTCCTAGAGTTTTCCATTCATACCTATTTCACACATGCTTTACTAAAGAGAGCAGCTTGTTGACTCTTCCCATTTCTTAGGAAAAAAAAAAAAGAGAGAAAAAAAGAATTCAGATCTTTTTGTTTTCTCAGATTAGGGTCATTTGTTTATCTTCATTTGTGAACAAGTCAAAACCCATGTCTTGGAACGTCTTTGTGGTGGTTAACAAGTAATAGCTGAGTTGTTTCTAAGGGCATTTTTTACTGTTGATGGTTTTTTTTTTAAGGTGGTTATTTTAAAAATAGAGATTATGAAGCATTTTGTTGCCAAAGATGAGCTTAATATAAGGTTTTGTTCTATTCTATGATGTAGAGTTTCAGTGGTTGCGGATAAGGAGAACTTGTACTATTTACCATCAGCAAAAATCTCCAAGCCTAATAAGAATTTGCAAAGGGAAACTGTTGTTCTTACACAAGTAACTTTATTCTCATTCACTGTGTTTATCTGTGGAGCCTTTAGGACATTTCTGAGATCATAACCTCCCTAAGTGCCTTGACAAGGGAGGTGCAGCTATTACAGAATTAATAACAGCATTGAAAGGAGCTCTGCTGGGCATATTAAGCATCTTAATCCAGCTGTTGAAGATATTCTCTGATGAGCAGTGTATCATATTTTTTTTAGGTCTAGTTGAGTTAGACTTAACCATAGGAAAATATCTATAAAAAATTCTTCATACTCTCTACAATATGGCAGTGAGTAGAATTCCAAAGGTTGAACATTTGATAAATATCTATCCCTGCAGTTTCTGTATTGAATAGGGGCATGGTAAACACATCAGAGAGTGCATTTTTGTAATGGTTGTGTATTATATTTCTGTTGCTTACAACTGTCAGCACAAGGACAGAATCGTTTTGGATGTGACCAGGCAGCTGTCTCTTTGAAGCCTATAGATAGCAGCTTCCTTGTGTAGAACATTTTCAGCTCCTTCAAACAGATTTATCAAGCATCTTTACTGTCTCAACACTGCCAGCTCGAATGACTTCTCAAGGAGCTTTGGTTATGCAATTTTATACAAGGTGCATTGTTGGGTTTGTTTGATTTTTCTTTGTTTTCTTGTTTGTTTGTTCTTTGTAACTCATTGCAGCGGCTAAAATCTAGCGCAGAGTTTCACTGTGTTTTAGGAAAAGCATACCCCATTTGTCCACCAAGAGAAGGCTTTAAATAAGCTTCAGAACTCTCACCTGCTGCATAGCACAGAGCAGCCCAGGCCAGAGCAGGAGAAAGTGGTGCTTTGTGAGTGGGGAGAGGAGAACCTGCAGAGCCAGGAGCTGGAGATAGCATCTGGCTGGCATCATCAGAACAGCACCCATCATTTCTGTAGGATCTTGTACCTTGGCTTTTTGGATGGCTGCTGGAACAGGAGGTGGCTGAACAGAGCTGGGTAAAAAGCAAAAGGAGCTTCCCAAAGAATTTCTCTGCTCATTACTGCTGCAGTTCACAGCCTGGGAACTTTCAGTAATAAAGACTTTAAAGGCTTCTTCAAAGAGCTTCCAGGCTGTATGAGAAGCTCCATCTGGAAGAGGTCTCATGAGGCTTTGGAGTGTTTTGTAAATACAGGCTGGGGACAAATGAGGGTTTTCTTAAATTGAATTCTTGCAAAACTTGCTTTCGAGCAAGAACTTGCAGCAGGCCACATTAACACAGCAGTGTTTACCAAATTGCATCCCTAGTGTAAAGCCTTTTGGAAAGGGTGCAGTTAGCTTGTCATCCCTATAAAGTCTTTTACTAACACAGAAAATTATAGGCCTTATGGGAATGTGCTGTACTTGGTTCTTTTCAGGTCATGTTCTTGGTCTTGGGCTGCTGTGTGAAACTATATACGATGCTTTATGCCATTTGCCCGTGGATTTGTTTTGTGTTTCAGCAGATTGAATAGCATTTCTATTTAAATCATGTTTCATTCTAACTAAAACAATTGTTGTTCTGTAGTGTCAGGGGATTCTTGAGGTAATAGGAACGCTGAATGGTTTGTGATTTACTGACTATTTTGGCCTTTGAAAGGCATCAGGACATTTCAGTCCATTTTTCTTGCTTCGTTTGAGTCAGTGATGCCTCATCAGTTACACCAGGCCATGGCAGTGTAAGTATTGTCAGTGCTGGTGGCTCCTGATTGTGTATTTTGGTCAGGAGCAGCAGTGTGCCTGCAGCATCATTTTTCCATCAGCAGTGCTAATGCTCCAGGAACACCAGCACCACGGAGTTTTAAGAACTTAATGTCTTTCTTGCATGGTTCTCCCATCTTCGAGATGCTTCAGCTTTTCTAAAAATGTGTTTACTTGGTGCAGTTGTTTATGACTGCCTGTTAGGTGCCTGCATCAGACAAAGCCTGCCTGTCTGGAGCTCTTGCTTGCCTGTACATTCCACTTAGCATTTTTGGCAGCACATGAGAACAGAGAATATGGAGCAAGAAAAAGCTATGAAAGCTCCATAAATCTTACATAGATTGAAAATATCGCCTACTGTCATCTTGATATTTTTCCCTTTGCTTGTGCTCTTACACAGAAATCTCAGAATATTTCATGAACATTGAATTAAGCCTCCTACAGCCTTCCTCCTTCTCCTTATCTCCCCCAGGAAATGACATTATCATCTCCTCTTTGTAGATGAGGAACTGAAGGTCTGAGTGGCAAAGTGACTCGCCCAAGGTCAGCTCCTGAATTAGTGGCACGGCTATGAATAGACGTAGGCATTCTAGCTCTCAGCTCTGCTAAACAAGATCATGCCCTCCTGCTTTCAGTTTGTCATAACTTAATGACTAATAACATTTGAGCATCAAGAAGGTGGCAGAGGATTTTATTTTCAGCCAGCCAACAGGTAATCCTTAGTTACATCAGCAGCAGGATATGAAGCACCTCCCATGCCCCCATGGATCCTGGCTGCTGCTGCTTGCTTCGTGTGAAGGAAAATGTGAAGACAGCTGAAGGCTACTGGAAAGAGTTATCATGTGAGTGTGGGATGTGGCAGGTACTTGCCTGAATGCTCATTTTCACAATAAAAACAAAGATACCAGACCTGATTCTTCATTTCTCTCAGCACAGCAATAATGAAGTGTCCCCGATAGAAGTTGGACTTCAAAGTCAAATCTGTTTTAAAAGCAGTCAAGAACTCCAGTGCGTTCTGCTATTCCTTGAAGGGGATAAGTAATTCCACTGAAGTGCTCTGAGAAGAGAAATAAGAGAAGTGAGTTTTGTGTTGTGCTAATCAGGAAGAGGAAGTCATCTGTCTGCATCTGGTCACTTTGCTGCTTACATGGCATAGCCCTAGAAAGGCTACATAAGGAGCTTTGTGATGAGCAAATGTCAAGGGCAATTAATTCTTTGGCAGGCAGCTGTTATTATTAGGACAAAGAATGGCCAGAGATAGAAGGAAAGCCTTCAGCCGATTTATTTTCTCTACCTTTTCCATCAAAACTGATAAGTCACTCAAACCCCAATGGTGAACTTTTGTGCAATGAGCATTTTAAATGTGCCATCTCTTTTCTAGTAGGAGGCCTTGTATTAGATTTAGAGCACAGAGGAATAGCTCAGAGAAAAATACTTGGAAAGTCTTTGCCACTTTAATGCTATCAGCAAGAAGAGTTGTGTGTTAGGTTGGTAACATAATAATATGTGGGCTGAGCTAAACCCATTTCAGACTGGTTTTCTCAAAATTAATTGATGGAAACTGCCCACTTCTAGGCTTGATTTATTACCTTAGCAGAGTTATTCCAGGATTGCTGCAATGCAACTGTGGGTGTTCTAAACACGCCCACAATGCCAGAGAATCAGGAAGGATATACTTAAAACCCCCTAATTTATCTAATAACATCTTGAGCATTTTTTTATGTGTAGGTTTGGTATTGTAATGGAAATGCATTCTTTGGCTGGATAAAGAGCCCCTGGTGAAACTGGTAGCACTGGTTGTAGGGACACATAAGCACTGTTTGGAGCTGACAGGGGAAATACGCTGACCAGCTGCACAAGCTGGAAATGCACACTTAGTTTTGTACTTAAAATACTTGAAATAACATCTGAAATTTCAGATACAAACACTCAGGACTGTGTCTTCAGAGAGGTGTGGCCGTCCCACCTTCCCAGCCCCACCAAGCAGAGCTTCCTGCCCTGTGTTTGGGTCCTGCATCTCCTTTTCAGCAGCTGGTGTCTCAGTTCTTAGCAAGGTTCCCTCTTTGCCCGGTGAGGCTGAGGGTGAGCCCTGGGCTGGGGAGCAGCTCGGATTCCTGCAGCTCCCACACAGCCTCTCGTGTTCATGCCTGCAGCGAGCTCCATCCGAGGGAGGCTTGTGTTTGTGAGTGCTTTCAGCGTGGATTCTTCTGCTGTGCTTTATTTAGGCTGTATCATAATAAATAATCTTCCTCTGGATTTTTTTTAGAATGCTATTCTGGTGGTGTTGCTAACTGCTGCCATAATTATTCCGTCCCAGGCGTCGCAATCTCTCGCTTTTGTTGTAACATGGAAATTGCATGTAACATGAACAGCAACCAGTGCTGCTGCTCCGGAGTATGGAGCTAATAATAGAAATAAAAAACCTGCTCTTTGTGAGCTAAATAAAGGCGGACAAGACTCGATAGAAAATCCGCTTCTACGTACACCAGAAGGAAAGGAGGTCCCGGCGTGTTTTCCTCCTGCTGATCACTCTTACCACCAGGCCCTGCTGTATGGAAATGGGATCAGAGTTCCTGTGCTGCGCTGGGAGGAGCCGGTCCTAAGGCAGCTCATTTCCTCGAGCCGTCGTGCTTCATTAGCATGCACGCTGCTGAGCCTTGGAGGTGCTGCGTGAGCAGAATGCTCAGCTGCTAATTCTAGGAAATACTCTTACTGGTGGTGCAGTGCCGCGGCACAGGTGGCTTTCGGCATTGCTTGGAGGGCCAGAGCTCGTCTTGTGATAGTGCAAAAAGATATTTATTGCTGATCTCACATTTAAGTAATTTCTGGATATGTTGAACAGTGAATAGCAAGGGTTGGAGGACTTATTTTGTGTATGTTTCCTAAATCTGTTACATAATCCTGCTGTTCGTTGCAACCTTTGATGTCAAGTATCTGGAAAACAATACAGTAAAATGGCTTTTCAAAAATCCCCAAATGCAGTTGTCTTTTCTGGACAGCAAACCAAATGTGAACACAAGTGATGGCTGTCCTGTTCCCAGGCTCCCCAACAAGCCTGATAAGTCCATGTGTAGAAGTTTGTCTGCTCTGGATCTTGGATGGATGCTCCTAGGCTGACACCTCCTCTCTGCCTTTAGTAAAAGCGTGAGCACAGATTTCAGCATGAGCTAAGTGGAGGAGATGGGCTCAGGAGGTATATTTGCTCGTTGCCTGCTCCGTGGACTAGCTGATGCACAGTTCCATCGTTGACAGGCTGTTTCTGAGACCGGAATTAGCTCATGCATATCTCTGTGTGGTCCTGAACTGGCAGACACATCTTATGCAGGACATCGTTACCCCTGGTGATAGCTATGGGAGCTGGAAGTTTCAGGCTGCGTCAGCAAGAGACACCTGGTAAAGCGAAGGCAGACCAATGGGAAATAGGAAGGTATGCATAAATTAAGGGGTATTAAACTCCTCTTGAATGAGAAAATGTACATTCAAGTGGCCTTGGTTTGCTATAGATTAATTAACCTTGGGATTTATCAGGTTTAATTAAGATACAGTGAGTTAAAGCCACTTTTCTCTTGATGGAGAACATTCACGAGGGAGCTTAATTCCCTTTTAACCTTATGCAATGCATGTGAACTTCATACTTCCCATGGGTTTGCCCTAACTTTCCTCAGTATTGCTTAGCAAGGTTTTGCAAACTTTGAAAACTGAAGACTTCTCTTATCCTTTGGAATCCTGACTCCATTTTTTAGGAAGGACAGAATGGGCTTATGATAAAAGCGTTTAACGCATGTATAGAGAACACGCAGGAAGCAAGGATTGTGTGACAAACTCTGCAGGGAGGTTCCAGTCTAGATTTGAGAAGCAAATAAAGGGTAAGAAATGAAACATTAACACCTAAGAAACAGGAAACAGAAGAGTGAAATGGGGCTACTAAAATCCATGTGGAAAGTTTTGGAAGGTCCTGCTGCAGGAGTGCTGTGCTGTCTGACAAAGACTCTGAGTTGTTACCAGTCTTGGACAAGGTCCACATTCCAGTTTTTCTATAGAAAGCAATTGTTATGTATTACCATGACTGCAAATTGCCTTGCTGAATCTCTTTTTATGGGCTTTTCTCTTTTCCAGTAATTGCCCTTCATTTTTGGCTGCCGCTTTAGCTAGAGCAACTTCAGACGAAGTCCTTCAGAGTGATCTTTCAGCACACTACTTACCAAAGCACGTGGACAACACCGATGGGATTATACGTAAGTACCTCTGGCGTGATAAAATACAATTTTACATGGCGTGCATCTTTCCTTTACACTGTAAACCAGACCATCTTGCAGATAATTTATAGATTTTAAGATCATCAGTGCCTTAAGTGATCCATCAAGTCTGGCCACTTGATTGGTACTAGATTTTCCCCAAATTATCTCCTGCTAGCAGTTAGCTAAATGAGGTTGGACTGGCTTCACTTCTAAAGCTCCATTGTGATGTAAAAAGATTCATGGAGAATCTGCCACCACCCCTGCTAGCACCAGTGGCGAGTTGCTCAGTCAAAGCTTCTTGGTTTTGAATCTTAACTTTTCTAATTTCAACTTCTGCCACTGAATTCTTTTTTCATTTTGTTCCTTTCTGTAGTTGTACTTGAGTCTTCTTCTGAATTTTTGCTCTTTAAAACCAGACATAAGTCACTCTTTTAAATGCATTTCCACGAGACCTAGGACTGTACCTGGTGGCCCTGCATTTCTTTATAGGCACTTGCAACTGTGTGGTCCTGCTGCTTGCTGGCAGGCACAAATTGTTCCTCTTCATCCTTAGAGGAAAGTCAAATATATGTAGGAGGAGAGAACTTAATTCTGAATTATTTGTCAGTATAGCTTTTTACTGTGGCTCTTTACTCACTTGTTTATTTTCACTTTCAGCAAAGGATAGTATAAACATATTTCATGCTTAAGAGGAAAATTTCCTTTTCTCCATTTATCTTTGTTAACTATCAAGATTTTTTGCAGCATCCAGCTCAAGGCTGTGTATCTTTCATGCATTAAATCATTTCAGAATTCTGCTGGCTAAACAGCCTTGAAAAACTTTCTGGGATGCTTATTGCAGTGAAGGACTACGTTCCTCGTACTTCTTGAGAGGAATTCTGCCATTCCATCTGGAAAATACTGTTGTGAAGCCACGTTGTCCATTCCCTCCTTTCCTGATTAAAAAAAGAAACAAGTGATTCTGGGGATAAGTAGGAAATATAAAACTGGCTATTTGGAGATTCTGGTGTATTTCTCAGAGGCCTTTGGAAATCTGAGGGAAAAAAAAGCATGCAATGAGTTCAATTTTGTAGGTATTGCTGCCTCCTCCTGCTGAGCAGGTAAAGTGGAATAGATTTGTCATTGTTCTGGCTGAGCAGCCTTCATTAGTTTCAAATTGAGATCTCTGAGACTCGCATAAATATTTGACAGTCTCCAAGGAAATGTTGACTAAGCCTCCACACTGAATATCTAAAGAGTTCAACAATAAAAAGAAAAAAAAAAGAAAAAAAATTCACACCTACAGAAATTTCCATTTAAGTATGTTTAAATCTGTGATACACAGATGCAAATAGAGATTGGTATGTGTCTGAGTAGAAGTTTGAGGCTTCAGAAGCAGTTTGTTGAGGTGAATTGTCATAATGAAGGTCCTTAAAGATAAAATATACCTTTACAGACCCATTGTAAGGTGTTGTATGAAAATAAAGGGGGAGAGCAAGATAGAGAACATCTTCTGGACCACAGTAAAGCAATAGTTTCCTATGAATACTGCAGTTTCACATAACATGCCAGAAATGATAATTTTCAAAACAAAATATTAGCTTAAGTGGTACAAGGTTTAGTTAAAAAAAAAGTATAACAAAGTTAGGGAGATTCATGCAGGACTGCAGGAGATTTAGTAGAAAAGGGTCAGTAACTCCATTCTAGCTGATGTTCTTTGTAAGAATCATCTGAGAAACCCAGGCTAGTTACTTAGAACAGAGCTGAGATGGAGTACCCCTCACTGATATTATATAGGGAGACTTTAATGCTTTGGAAGAAAACAAAGGGAACTTCAGAACGTGATGGGAATGGGACTTCTACATCTTCAATTTTTGTGCTCAGAGTTCACTGTCTATATTAATGATGTTTGGTATCAAAAATACCCAGCAGACTTCACAAAGCAAATCACAAAGTTCCATTACCCAGTCTTTCCAGATATTTGGCGATGGAGTTTCTCTAACCAAGACACAGCGAGGTCGCTGACTAGTCAGAAAACAGAGTTCCTAGATTAAGGAAAACCCTGGTCATCATCTCAGTGATGTGGCTACAAACCTGAGTTCTGATCCGTTCTGCCCAGATTTTCAAGAGAGGTCTTAAAATTTAAGTACTAAGAAACAATCTCATTACTGGTATTGTTTTTACTCTGATTTTCCTCTAAACCAAGTCAACAGTCTTTAGGAACAATAATGCCTGAGCTGGATTTCCCACTGGCTGTGGTACAATTAAGCACTACCTCCAGCTCCAGGGATTTTGGAGCAGCAGGAGGGAAATGAAATTCTCCATGACACAACCACAATGACAGCTGACTCAGCTCTGGCTCAGCGCTGCAGCATTAACGAGTGATGAGTAACTTACAGCTGTGAGGGGGTGGTTTGACTGTTGTGGGCCTTTCTCCTGTTTTAACCTCAAGAACAATTATTGATGAGGCTGACACTACACATACTCCCTGCTGGGGAAGGGTATTTAGCATCTCAGCACAGCAAATGGATTTACTCCATTCCTCCTTCAGAGTAATGCTCTGAATTGGAACAGCCACATGACATTGAAATGTATGCCCTTTCCCTTTATACGTGAGCAGTGGAAGAAATGGAAGAATAAGTCTACGGGGTTCCCTTCTGGAAAACATCATTCGGACGGTTCAGGCTGTATGTGTTCCCTCTTTGACACGTTATCCAGCAAACAGATTTCTGGAGACACTGGGGGACTGGAGACAATGGGAGCAGTGTGAGTGCTAGTGGGTGAGACTGTGGCCTCCCCTCTACTCCTTGTGTATGGGCTGTTCCTCTGCGAGGGGTGATTGACACTTAGGGATTGTTGTTGGAGATCCCTGGCTCTGGAGAACGGTCCAGATAAAGGAGATTTTGATATGTTCAGCTCTTCCTGTTTCCCTTCCCTCAACTTCAGAAAGACTGAGAAATGCCTGAATTTTCATGTTTTAAAATGGCTATTTTTCAACAGTAACAGTACAGCCTTTTCTTAATTAAGACCTTTGTCGTGTTCTCATTTGCTCATGCAGACTTCTTTGACACGCTGTCGATTCCGGAATCATACAATGATGTTATAAAACTAAGAAGGGACCTGAATGTGCACACTCCTGACTGTGCACACTGCCAGAACACCTGGTAGTAATGCTATCCATCTCTGCAGCTTATGTACTGTGCTGCCTCAGTTCTGCAGTAGATGTTGTTTTCAATAGGTGGCTTGGTCTGAACCAATGCATCACCGTAACGGTGTGTGCTTCCTGTGTGTGACGCTGTGTGCCACTAAGAAGTTCCCATCAGAGCTGCTGAGGCACAGCTCCACCACCGTGTGCAGAGCTACACAGGGGATCGAATGCTGAGGGAAACACGCTTGCTTTTCATTTTTCCTGAAGCTGCAAATGAGTTCCCCAAAGGCATGGGGGCATGTTTAAATTAAAAAGACAAACAATGAGCTTCTCACTGATTAATGCTGATTATGATAAGTTTGGCTTCCTCTTTTCATGTATCAGCAGCCAGAATTTCCCTGCTGACATCCATCTCAACTGCTTGGCTAAAATGGTTTTGTTTCATCTTTGTAATGTATGCAGGAGAAAAACTCTCACTTAATAACACCCTTAGCCTTTTATTTGTGGTTTTTGTCTTCCCCAGAGATTGAGACAGTGAAGCTAGCCCGTTTAGTTTTTAGCAAACTCCATGAGATCTGCAGCAACTGGGTGAAAGATTTTCCACTCCAGCCGAAGCCGCACCGCTACTACGAGACATCCATCCACGCCATCAAGAACATGCGCAGGAAAATGGAAGACAAGCACGTCTGCATTCCAGACTTCAACATGCTCTTCAACCTGGAGGTAAAATGAGATGACATGGAAGATAAATGCATGTGCTGGGTACATTTGCCATTCATGAGGGAACTAGACAATCTTCTACTGTGAAAATGAAAACCATACCTGTGATGGACCTGGGAAGGATTGAATGCCAGCAGGCAAACCTGGTCTTAAGTTAGTTCAGTTGATTCTGTAATGATAGCAGCTGCATGATGTGCTTTCTATGTAGTGTATATACCTGGTAAAACATCATCTAACCAAACAAAGGGTGTATCTGCCCCATCCTGCTGCAGTCACTCATGCAGTGGCTGAAGAAGTGACCTGCCACCATGCAGACAGCATGCAGTAGTTTGGTGGAACTGGGGCCAGACTTCCCTTCTTTACCTGGCCATCAAATGCTCCTGCTTGCTCTTCCTTCAGATATAAACCTGGACACCGAGGACTGGAAGGAAGAAGGAAGTGGCAATAATTTTACCATTGGGATCAGACTGCTGCAGAATTGCCTCATTATTATCTTCCATCACTTTAATAACCATTTTCTTTGCCCTGCCCAAATTCTTACCTTTAAATGATATTAATGCAGAGGCAGATGTTTCCTTTGCCTGTCAATTGTCAGCTTTCTTATTCCAATTTGTGTTGGAGCCCATTACTTAAAAATTACAACGTACAGATATTCCAGTCATTGAGATGGCTGTCAAGGTTGAATTGGCACTGACAGTGGGTTGGTGTGTTATGTGTGTGAACAGGCACAGGAGTTGGTATCTCTGGGTACAGAGCATTGTTTCTCTGTTTGAACAGACAAGGGGAAGCTGAGAAAACTGACTTGAAGATGAGTGATTTTGCTATGCTTGATTTGTGAATGCAATCACATTTAATTATCTGATGAGAGAATACGTACAGGTATTTTAAAAATAGGTATCCAAAGTGATATGGATTAGATTAAAAAAAAAGAAGAGAGAGAGAAAGCAGAGGGCAGCTGGCTTCACAGTTTAACTGTTCTGGCATTTTATCCCTGGTGGATTCCAGTCTTGATGTAGACTTCACGTAAACTGTATTGGATGTTCTCCTTCAGTCTCCGTGATTTTAGCAGTCACAAAAACTCCTGCTCTATTTGATGGGAATGGCACTTTCTATTTGAGTTGAGTTGACTGAGCTGTAGCAAATGGGACATAAGGAGCACTGGGAGAGCAACATGGGTGATTCTTGCAGGGCATCTCCTGCCATTTGCAGGTAGAATTTGTTAGCAATAAAGCGGGAATTTTTGTGCATATTTCTCTTTGATGCAAGTGAGGACAGTCTGAGTAGTTTGTTGTTCCAGTGGAGACCACCTGTGAGTGCAATTTAATGCTGGTGAATGCTCACAGAGGACATCACAAATCTCAAATTCAAAAGTTTTAAAGACAATCCAATCAACTGTTTGCATTGCTTTCTCCCTTAGTTGTTTTCTCAATGTGCTTCCATTGACAGGACCAGGAAGAGCAAGCTTACTTTGCGGTGTTCGATGGCCATGGGGGAGTGGATGCTGCCATCTATGCCTCCATCCATCTCCACGTGAACATGGTCCATCAGGAGATGTTTCAGCACGACCCAGCAGAGGCTCTGTGCCGAGCTTTCCGGGTGACCGATGAGCGCTTCGTCCAGAAGGCAGCCAGAGAGGTGACTGCACTACCTAGGAGACAAAGGCTCAACTCTGAAAGTATTAGTTGACAAATCCTGTTTATGAAACAAAACTACAACCAGAAGTTGGGTGAAATGTATCATACTAGTGAGAGATGCAGAACAAGTTTCCAGCACACCAGGTTATCAGAACAAGACTGTGACAGGAACTTTGTTAGCAGGGGTGCACGCTGTGCTGAGCACAGCCTGGGGTTCATGCACGGTCCATAGAGCCCATCCCACTGGCAGACTTCATGTTCCATAACATGGCACCCTCACACTTCTCACAACACCTAGTTCATTAAGGATGCTGCTATTCTTATGTTCACATGCTAACTAGGTTTAGTCCCTGGGGTGTTGTGTTTTTTTTTTTCCTCATTTCTACAGAGTAAATCTTTTGTAGCTCCAGCAAGCTAGAATGAACAGATTGCTTCCAAAGCCTCTGCAAGGGCTGAGGTAAGTGCAGAGAACTTGAGATGCTTGCAAACACCTCCCTCCAAGATCATTAGCATGCATGCATTACTATCAGCAGATAGGAACCTGGCACAGGAAGTCAACTAAAACAGCAGCAGATCACTAGCTGAGCCCAGCTTCTGAAGTGCAATTGCAATTCAAGGCAAGTCACAGGGCAAAGTCGGTGACCTGCACTGGCTCTGAGGGGCTCTGAACAGTCAGAGCAGTAAGGAAAGCGCTGCCTGTTCCTCCCTGCGAACAGGCTGCAGGCACGTTAGAAAATCAACGTGTTCTGTCCTTGAGCTAGGCAGGAAAACACTTTGAAATGCTTCTCATTTGCTTATTTAAAACTGTTGGCATTTTTTTTCCCATCCAGAGTCTGCGTTGTGGAACCACTGGGGTGGTGACTTTCATCCGAGGAAATATGTTACACGTGGCTTGGCTTGGGGACTCCCAGGTGATGCTCGTGAGGAGAGGCCAAGCAGTGGAACTGATGAAACCCCACAAACCAGATCGAGAGGTGAGAATGGGCTGTTTTAAATCCACCCAGGCAGTGTTTACCATTGAAGCTGACAGCTGTCACCTTGGTGTGGGACACTTGGGCACTGACAGTCGCTTTGTCAATGTATCTCAGAGAGGCAGAGTGTGTTCCAGTAATCTGACTTGATTGGAAGTTGCTATGAATTTGTGTGCACGTCCTTTGTTCTCCTCTCAAGGGGCTCGCAGCCCCACCATCCTGTGTTTGTGAAAGCACCAGCTAAGTGCTGAAGTGCTCAGAGTGCAGTGGCAGTATTAAGAGCTCTGTTCAACCAACTCACGTGTTGTCTTGCTGTTTAGGATGAGAAGAAACGCATCGAGGCACTCGGTGGCTGTGTGGTCTGGTTTGGAGCCTGGAGGGTGAACGGGAGCCTGTCAGTCTCCAGAGCTATTGGTAAGAATGGGCTGTAATTCCTTTTTCAGCCTTGCTTTTCCTTTTAATTAAAACTTTCGTTTTCTAGCGAGCAAAACTTGAAATGCAGCTGAAGATGCCACTGTGAGCGCTGACCTTTATTTCTGCCTCTACAGTTTGAGGGGCTGTTCCACGTAATCTCTTTAACTCGGGGAGGACAGCCACTGGCTCCATGCTGCCTTAACAGAAGGGCTTCCAGGTGCTACAGCTGCAAACCCACGACCTTGTGTATGTGTTTTTCCACAGGGGATGCTGAGCACAAGCCATACATCTGTGGGGATGCAGACTCTGCCTCCACTGTACTAGATGGCTCTGAAGACTACCTCATTTTAGCCTGCGATGGCTTCTATGACACAGTCAATCCCGATGAGGCAGTCAAAGTGGTGGCTGACCATCTAAAGGAGAATAATGGTGACAGCAGCATGGTAGCACATAAATTAGTGGCATCTGCTCGGGATGCCGGTTCCAGCGACAACATTACTGTCATTGTGGTATTTCTCAGGGACATGAATGCAGCAGTCAGCGTTAGTGAGGAGTCGGACTGGACAGAGAATTCTTTTCAAGGCGGGCAAGAAGACAATGGGGAAGATAAGGAAAACCATGGAGAATGCAAACGACCGTGGCCCCAGCACCAGTGCTCGGCGCCTGCTGACCTAGGCTACGAAGGACGAGTGGATTCCTTCACTGATAGAACTAGCTTAAGCATAGGGTCCAGCGTTAACCCACTTGATGATCAAGGCTATTTAGACCTGACAAAAACAGAAACTAGTACACCTAACAGTGCCAAATACCTGCCGCCAGTTCAAGTGTTCAGTCCCGGTATACCAAAGAACGTGAGTTTGATTAATGGTCTAACAGTGAAGGATGAATCGCCAGAGAGCACTGCATCATCCATCTGTGGACAGAGCGGTCCCAGGGAGTACAGTGCTCCTCCTGGCGTGTGTGCTGCAGGGCAGAGCGTCTACAGGGCGAAGGGTTTATCCCCCATCTTCTTCGGGCTGGAAGATGAACTGTTCGAGTCCTTGGGAAAACGAGCTGCATTCTTTCATTTCCGCTTCTGTAACGGGAAGAGGCGACGAGGAGCCAGGCTCAAACCAAAGTTCCACGCTCCCCTCTTGGCTCACGAGCCTTCCCACAGAGAGGGGCTGAGCCTGCCTGTCCGAAGCCGCAGCAGCACGAGGCTGTTGGTAAGACACTCCCCGTGGTGGAGGCTGCCTAGGCACAGCGCGTACAGCCAGAGCGTGTTTTCGATGCGAAGACAAAGTCATTGTATACCAGATGCATACCTTCATCAATGCTGTAAAATGTAACCACCTCCCCCGTGTTTCCCCTTCAGACTCCCAAAATAGACATTCCCAAATAAAACTGGCATCATCAGAAAGCGAAACAAGGTGGGCATTTCAGAACTGTGCTACAGTCCCCTGCAAAGCTCCAACCATGTGTAAATAGATCTAGGAATTAACCAATGTAGTCGTTTCAATCTCAACAAAGTTTGCTGGTGGTGCCACCCCGAGCAACGCCACAGCCACC
This sequence comes from Penelope pileata, assembly GCA_013396635.1. NCBI lineage: Eukaryota > Metazoa > Chordata > Aves > Galliformes > Cracidae > Penelope > Penelope pileata. Next base: position 87,370 of record WBMW01001983.1, read on the forward strand.
CGCACACAGTATCGAGTCACACTCACCAGGGAACGCCGAATAGCTGGGTCACGGGAACAGACACCGGTAGGGAACGGTCCTTACGGCTGCAGGAAGGTGAACCCACCTGAGATGCATCTATGGAGCAATATGTCAAGAAAGGTTCTGGTTTAGAACTGCCAAATTTTTTTTTTAGAGTGTGGGGGGGAAGTTTCCATAGAAGTCCGGGTCGTGTGGGTTATTTTGTGTTCTGCTGTTCTGCTTTCTGTTTATTTCAGGCTAGCATTAAGATGAATCAGAAAATTACATCCACTTTTGCAGGTAAAAGACTAAAAGCCATACAGGGTTTTACCAGGTAACTTAGGAATGGACAAACTAAGCTCCTGCTACTCTGTTCTCAGACTCCCATTGAGGTACAGATTCATAATTTACCTATTTTTTTCTTGTAACATAAAATGTGGAATACGAAGAAAACTGTTTTTGTAGTTTTTAAAGAATTATTTCCTATTGCTAGAGGTACAGCGTAGGAAATTTCGTATCTTTCTGGTGCTTTTAGTGGCATTTTTCTTGTTTGTCAGTTTAGGAACCTGTTCTCAATTAGGTTTAATCAAATATGATTGTGCTTAATGCTTTGAGCCAACCTCTTTCCACCGTAACTTCATCTCAGGTCTTAAAGAAACCCCACTCGTGGAGGTGTTCAGTGCAGCGCTGCTGCCCCGCACCCCGGCACGCCAGAGAACTGCTTGCTAGGGACGAGGAGCAATTCAGGAGCTGTTTGCTTTCAGTGATGGTTTCTAGATGGCAATGGCATAATTTAGGATAAAGTTGCAGCATGAAGGACGGGGAGAGGCTGTGCCTACACGGGGCAGTATCGCTGCCACCTGACGCTTTCCGGTGTCGGAAGGGAGGCCGGGCCGCCGGAGCAGCCCGAGGTGAACACAGTGCTGTGGGTGCAGGGGAGCAGGAGATGGGCCTGGGGCTTAGTGCAGAGGGTACAGCTCACTGACAATCCAGAGCTCTGCTTTGCTTAAACCTGAATTCAGAAAGTGAGGGATGTCGGGTGCCCTGAGCAGAGCTTGGAAGCAAACAGCAGCCACCAGCTCTGCCTGCTCGAGGCAGCACGAAGCCCTGACGGGAGCATCGAGTTAGGATGTAAGCACTGTCCCCATCAGCTCCACCAAGAGCACATCCCGTTAGCATTGTCTGTCACAACGAGGCGTTTGGAGGAGCATGAATAAAGTCTCAGTGAGCATTTCCTGTACAATTCATATCGTTTTAGCAGTAACAATCTAATAGCAGTATTAGTACTTAGCTAGAATTTGCAAAGTATTTTAATATTAAGTAGTCAGGAGATTACTCACCGCGATGAGATGGCAAGGTTTGGATTCTGCCAATTTCTGCTTCTTCTATCTTTGATGCACTATTTTAAAAGCAATTTTATGAACAGCAAAAGGTTTTGTGAGTAACCAGGAGTTGGAGTGTGGCTTCAGATTCCTTTGATCTTTTTCAGACTTATTTTTTTTAATCTTCTGGGATCATTGGCTCTTATCTGTCATCTTATTAAGCCTTAGCCGTTGTCTGTGTTCTCTTTAGCTGCAGCATATGTTCCAAGTCAGATGTACTAAGGAAATTTGAGAAACGGTAAAATATGCAACTCTGGGGCATCCCTGCGGTGCCTGTGTTTCAATTACTCACAGTAATAACAACGCAGTGGGAATCCATCGCGGAGCCGACGCGAGAGAGAGGTGGTGTGAGTGCAATTCTTTGTGTGAGTACATCAGGACGAAAGCTGGCACGGGTGATGAACTTCTTCCCAGTCTGCAGGAGCAGTTGAAGAGCACTGGGCTGCATGTGTGCTGTTTTGGGAAGGATGTAGCTTTTTAGGTGTGGGTCCATAAGTGATAATTCTGCTGCTCATCCCATCCATCTTGCTAGGAGAAAAATCTGCCGTCGTAGTTCCAGTGTGGTCAGGTAAAAAAACAAACCAACAAACCATTGTATAGATAGCAAGTGTTCATTTCTTCACTAACTGCATATTTATAGAGTAGATAGAACCATTCGTAAGGTAAGTCCTTTAAAGTTCTATAATATTAAAAGTAGTGGTTATTGGTCTGATATATGCTGCTCTTGATTCTACACACTAGACAAAACAGCAGTGCTTTGTGAAATGCAGTGTTTTCTCTTAATGCCACTGGTGATAGGAAGTAGTTCTCTTCAGTTCAGACTCCTGTGCCCTTACTGCTGCTTGCTGACGTAAGCAATAATCCCCTCTAACGGTATCTAAGTGTTCTGTATCGCGTACTTTGGTCGTCCATCTGGTGACAATGTAAAACCAGTAGGCTGATATCACAGTATTTAATTGTATTTATTAACCGTTGATACTGAGATCGTCCGTGACCCGTGTTTTGTATTTTTATTGTGTATCTTAGTGGTGGTGAAATTTGTATAACAACCCTTTCCAATAAAGAGCTGAAGTATCCCTTTTCCGCATGACCACAACCCGCATCAGTTTCGGTTACGTACTGAGCGTGTTTGCAGAACTAGGAGGTAGGTAGTGAAAACATTGATTATTTTTAATTTATGTTGGTTTTGAGAAAGGGGCTTCAGGCTCCCTGAAGCTGCTCAAAACTCACTCGTAAGCTATTCACTGTGAGCACCCGAGGGATTCGCTCCATCCCCACTCGGACGAGTTTCCTGTGCACACTTTAAGCGTGCAACTCCGAGGAAGGTCTGCGCTGCGGAGAGCAGCACAGCACCAGAGCAGGGAGCTGTTAACCCGTTTCGATTTGCACTAAAGGTGGGTGGAAACGCGTGTATATAACTTTTGTTTTTACCTAGAAGTGCCATCAATTGTCCTTGCGAGTTCAAAACCATGCTCAGTATTCGATTCAGTTTGCGTTGTAACACCGAAGGACAATGTCGAAGCAGACAAACTTACGCCACATTTATCGTGGTGCGTTGTCATAGAACCTCCACTCTGGTTTTGGAACACTGTGTGTCAGTGAGAACTGCGTTGTCCTATGGGCAGGTGAGGCACAGCGAGTTCTGTGTTCATGGACACGGCTGCTGTAGTTCAGGTCCGCTCTCTCTTCACGAAATCCTCCCTACCCTGGCAATGTTCTGCAGGAAAAAAGGAGAAAGATTGGTCTAAATTAGGGGCTGTTTCAGCACAACTCACCCACCCGGCACCAGTCCCCCAAGCAAAGCCATCGGAGGGGATACCGCAGCTTTGTTCTCGCCTGTAATTTAGGGCAATCTTTCTTTAATTCACCCCCTCTTTGCAACAGGAACAAATCCTTCTCCCCTTGTATCGTGCAATAAGTAACAATGAAGCACTAACAACCTCTGAATGTTCGCGTTCTTTCCCAGGCCCTGAGCACCAGGCGCTCGCACTACACTTGCCAGCATTAACGCTAAATAAAAGAGAAATCCCACCTCTTAGGGTCTAGTACAACTACTGTGTGTCACAACTGCATCCTGTTAGTGGTTCTTCTGCTTTCTGTTCTTTCTTTTCCCCTCTCCTTCACTCTAGAAGACATCTTGAAACAGGAGCAGGGGAAGCTGGCTGAGATCACCCCGAGTGCTTCTGCGCGCAGATGCCAGCTGTGGTGTCAGCTGCAGCCCGGGGCTCCTGTTGAACCACCTGTATTATTTTGTCCATGAAACCAACACGTTCTTTATGAAGGGAATGAATTGAAGCTAATCAGCTAGCAGTGTTGGGACTTTCCCTTTGCAATCTTGTTCGACAGTTCACTTATGATTTATAGTTATAACCATGTATTAGTCATCCATATTTTATTTATGAAGCTGTTTATACAAAAACTGTTGAAGTTTTACCAATATCTTAATAAAACAGTAATTTAAACCACACTTCGGACCACCTGTTTCTTTAAAAGATAACGAGGACAGCAACCAACACCTGGATTAAGGGTCTTTATTTTGGTGAAAGATCTCCTTGGTGTGATGTATAAAAGAAAACACTGCTGGGCTCCCGCGTATCGCTGCGGGTAACTGGGAGCAGTGTTGCAGGCAGAAGGGCAGCGTGCTGGTAGGGGCTGCTCAGGCCCAGCTCCAGGGTCCCTTCCTTCAGGGCGGCTCCCAGCCCCTCTCCCCCTACCTCATTTCAAAGGCAGCTGTGTGGGGGCTCTCCATGAGCTCAGCAAGGCAGGGGGCCGCTGGTTCCTCTGCTCCCTGCCAGCACTGGACACCACCTCTGCAACAGATCACGTGGCTAATTAAAACAATTTCCTTCAGCTTGGGCCTCTTATTAAGAGTAAAGCATCTGTGAGTGGTGAAGAGGCAGAGCTCTGTGATTACTGCTAATTGGGCTGTGTAGCAATCAACGCGCCGTGCTGCACAACAGCAAACACTCACACTTCCCCATCAGTGCGCGGCGCATCCCAGGCCCCGCAGCAGCTGGAATAACGCGTGGCAGGCAGAGCAAAGCTGCACCTCTTCCTTCTGCTGAGAACCAAGGACTGGCTGCAGAGAGCAGGTCAGGGAGAAACTAGAGTCAAGGAGGACCTGTATCTGAATACACAAGATTGAAGGGTTTGGCCTGGCTTCCACACACACAGCTTTACAGCTCCCAATGGATTTAAAAGCCATATTCAAACAATTCCCAAGAAAAGTGTCAGCTGTACCGCAGAGGAAATTCTCTGCTGCTCCAGGCATCACAGCAGCCCATTACTGAAGAGCACGTCCAGCTTGGTGACGGTGCACAGCTTCCCCAAACTGACACTCTGTCATTCCCCATGTTTACACACAAACATCTAAAGCTTCACACCAGATTTCAACATTCATTTTATTAACAAAGTGCAAACAGTTTTAAACTATGAGTTGTACAGCACTTACACTGCGGAACACTCACACCAAGTAGTCAGAGGAGACGAGGGCAGCTACCAGACACAGTTATCCATGCTTTTTCACTAATCACTTATTCAGCTTCCGTAATAGCTTCACAAGTAGTTTAGCAGCTCAAAACGCAACGCACAGTGGCAAAAAGTTTGGCAATGTGCTCGGGTTGGTCCACATCACAGACTGAGGAAAGCCATTTCCGTGCCCGCTCCTTCCCCCCAGCTCAGCCTGCCGCGGGGCGGGGAGGCAGCGGGCTCACACCATCGGTTCTGACCATTAAAAACGAGGACGTTGGGCCATCGGCTGTAACCCCGATGCCACCACGGCCCGACACAGGGCTCCAGCGCCGTCTGCACAGCTCGCTTTCAAGAGCACCTGAAGCTGGCAGAGCCAGCGGGAATGCAACCGTTACCACGAGGCCTCCAAAGGTCATTTTGCCCCAGTAACAGCTTTAAGACGACTGCAGAAGAACCACACAATGGGATTGGACAGAACGGAGTGCACACACAGCCATGAAACAACAGCCTTGGACTAAGCTCCAGTGAACAAACGCACGTCTTCCCGGGAAGCGACCCAGCGAGTCTTCAGGCCCCGAGCCAGTTCTCTATCTGGTACAAAGAAAGGCAGCTTTCAGTGAAACCCTCGTACCAGGGCAGCTGGAAGGCTTCACACACAACCCGACAATCCAAAATCCTACACTAAAGCGGGGCTTTCTGTTGCTGCCATAAGCATGCACGAGGCAGCCGCTCTCTCCTTAGCGCCGTGTGATTTCTAAGGGCTGCTGTGCAAACGCAGACAGCCCAACAGCCCCGAGGAGCCCGGTCGGGCACACGGAGCACCCCGCTCCCCAGCTCCCAGTGGCAGGCTGCACCCATCGGCCTACTGGAAGCAGAAGAGGAACGTTTCCTCTCATCTCTGCAGCTCGAGGGGCAGCAGGGGAAGGTGCATCCCCAGGGCTGCAGCCTCCCCAGCGCTAGCTAAGGCAAACAGGTAAAGCTACCTGGTGGTGTCTTCTCCATTAACAAAGCTGAGGTCATCAGCACCGACTTCATCCCCTCCCGGGAACGCTGAGCACCGCTCTGAGGCTGCAAACAAACAAACCAAGAGGCAACGTTTACCAGGTGAGCAGTGGGAACAGAGCAAGCTACCATCCCATCACCTGCAAGCACTGCTGCACTGTGCTCCATCTCTAACACGCCTACACCTGACTTGTTTGGCACCATGGTAACACTGCCACGGGGCTTTGATTTAAAGGTAACTTTGGTCAAGCACAGTGATGAGTGATGTTTGGATTACTCTGATGAGCTGTGAAGTTTTAGTGCCTGCTGCAGAGATACAGCAAAGCAATAAACTAATTAGTGAAACGAGCTGTTAGGCCATCCTGCTAATGCAGTGTGAGGTGCTTACTCAGGCTAAGAGCCAGCTTCATCCAGCATCAGATGTCACCTCACAGCTTGCAGTTTGAGCAGAAGGTTAAAGCTTTTCAGAGGAACATCAGGGGAGTTTTAAAAACTCAAGTGCTCAGAGCACGCTCCTGCCAGTAAAGATGCAACTCCACGCCTAAGGCAGTGGTTACATCGCGAAGCTGCAGCCCACTTAGCGTCAGTGCTGGAACACAGGGAGTTCCAATTCAGAACTAGAGCTGTGGGTTTTCCAGCACCTCCCCTGGCAGACTCACCTAAGCTGACTTCTCGAGGCTAGAAAGAGTTCCCCTCTCCTCTTTTGATGTTTTTAATTAGGATCCCAAGAGAGGAGTTCCAAATCTCACTGGCTCTTTCATACCTCTACAGCACCATCAGTAATGCCTGGGCAGCAGCCTGCATTAACAGGAGCAGGGAGGCACCCAGAGGGGCGTTTGGGAAGCTTTGCTCCCACATCCAATTACCTTCACTTGAAGATGGTACAGAGAAGGCATGGTTAAACACCTCCGAGGTGGAGGTGGCATCGTCCTGCTCTTCGTTCTCTGTGTCACATTCGATGTCGCTGTCACTGCTCATTCCTGGCAGGAGGTGAAGGACATGCTTCTGACACGCCCCACCTGCCAAAACAATGAATAAAAGCAAAAACAATGGCAGTAAGATCTCTGTAGCTAAAGCATTCGATTTTTTCACAATTTTTTACCAATATCCAATACCACGAGCTGGCAGGAGAAGAGAGAAAGAGCACAGCCAGAGCTAAATGCAGGTATCGAAGTGCGAATGAATTTGCCAGAAGAGAGGGAACAGCTCTGAAAGCAGCCTGACTTCGCTGTGCAGCTTAGCTCGAGAGGAGCAGCTCCAGCACGTCACCAGCTGAGTGCAGGCTCAAATTCCCTCCTGTCTGGGCTGCACTCCCTGCCAGCTGCTCTGGTTGCAAGTAGGACAGAAAACAAAGGTGGCTGCTTGACAGTTACGGGATGCAGGTGACCAAAGGGGCACGTTCTGTCCCCTCACTTCTCCAGAGTCGATATTCATTGCTAAGAGAAAGCACGCAGTTAAGGGAGATGCCAGCTCTGCTGTAGTTTTCCCTCTGAAAGGAGGAGAAAAAAAAAAAGTAATATTTGTTTCCTGGTGTTTTTCACAATGAAGTATTTTAGTTTTTAAAACGTTTTCCTGGTAGACTCTGCTATAATAGGAGAGCTGCAGGAGCACATCACGATCACGCCGCAGTGACTAAGAGCAGAAATTCAGTTTTGTCACTGAGAGACCTTCTGTAAATGCCAACTCCTACACAATATTGCATGCTGCAGATAGAGACGGATGCTGGCACCTTAATATAGGCTTTGTGCTACAATTCAGTCATTGAAATTCAAATTAGTGCAGGGGTGGAAGGCAGGAGAGTTTTAGCAAGATAAGAAAAACTCTTCTACGTGGACTTTCAAAAAGAAAGGCAATAATGTTTTTTTCCAGCATGGAAAGGATGCAGGAAGGGAGGGGGGAAAGTTTCCTCCAAGTCTCTAAGGAAACTGCCTTACGTACCACAACACCCAGCACAAAGGAACCCTGGAGGAGGGATTCCAGTGCCAATGAGGAGGTCACCACTGTGGTTTGTCCCTGAAAGCAGAGGACTTAAAAGCCAAGGTCACTGACTACTAGTTCAATTAGATAAGAAATCATCTTCAAGGTCATGATAACAACCAGCAAAGCAAGAGACCCAGAGAAATATCAAGAGGAAGCAGCAGCAAGTCCTAGTCCAGAGACAGAGATGGCACCATGAGACATCATCTCCTTGTTCTGCTGTACGGTAACAGCTCTGTTTCTCCACAGACAGCAGTGGCACAGAGATGTTCTCCCCTCATTTAGATTTATACTACAGCTGCCAAACACTACAGCAAAGTTCAACAGCCACGGAAACAAGCGTTGGTTTCCCTCCTTTCCCTTCAAGCTGTTGCCATCACAGCGCTCAGGGACCGGAGTGCTGTACCCTGTGCCTGCCCTGCACAACCAACATCCCCTTACCTTCCTCTGGCCCTGCTGAAGCACCTTCAGGAAGCGCACCCTGCAGCTCACCAGCTTCAGAGCTGTCTTCCAGACCGCCCGACTGCGTTCCTTCTGTGCGATATCCCTTAGTGTTTGACCTGATGGAGGAATTCAGGAGAAATACAGACACCCACGTTAGAAACTCATAACCCAGCTGTGGAAACAGCTGTCAGTGCCACATCTCGTTTTACTCCCTGAGTCCTATCCACTTAACTTCCGGCTTTGGCTAATTCAGAAGTACTTAAAATCTCAAAAAATAAACCTCAAAAAGTTTATGATAAATGTTCTCAAAAAATTGTGATTCTTGTTATTTAGAAAAAAGTAAGTACTCCACTGCACTATGTTTAGTTACACAACAGTGGTCATGAAACTGCTGAAAAAGTCACAGTGAAGAATTTTCTCTTAAGGGAAGAAACCGTAAGTGTTAACTTCAGCTAGGTGGTATTTTGGCAAGGAATTGTGGGAAGAAAGATGGGGCCTGCCTTCCAAATCAAAGTAGCAGGCTGCATCAACAGCTGATCAAAATTAAAGAAAAAAGAAAAGAAGCCTTGTACTCCAGTTATGGACCCAAAAACTGATATCCAAAGGGTACAACAGCAACCAACTCCAGAGTAACTCCTCCTCCGTGTTACCATCACCTCATTTCAGCACACTGGGATTCTTTCTTGACAGAACAAGGGAAAGGAGGGAAGAAAACGCACACAAAATAAATCTTTACCCAAGAGCACCAGTTTTTCTGGTCTTCTCGACAGCAGCTAAGCCATTCAAGCCAGAAGCTCCCACATCAGAGTCCGACCCCTCGCAGGGCCGCTCCTCCGCCTTCGGCAGCGCCTCAGAAGCGCTGCTGCTGGCCAGGGGCCGGGGACAGTGGTGCCGGCCGCTCGACTTTGAGCTCCCTGCTCCACCTGAGGAAAGAGGGACAGAAGCTCAAAGCACAGCCAATTTTACTATAAAAAAAAAATTAAACAAATCCAGACGTTTTATCTCACTGGTTCAGTTCCAAACTCCGATGTACACACACCATCCTCTCCAACCATCAGCACCACACGGGATGCACATTCCATGCGACACACGTTCTCCCAACACACAGCCTCTGTTTCAGCTGCCATTTCTGATGGAGGTCACAGGAAAGTCCAGGTTAATCCTTCCCCATGTCACATAGCTCATGCTTATCTTCTAGGAACAGATACCCTGTTCACTGTCAGTTTTCCCAGCTGCAGATGCAAGGTGCAGTGGCTGCAGCGAGGCAGCAGTACTTGACGTACCTGCCAGTTGCTCACCCAAGCCTCCTATGACTAGTTAGCACTCTGAGAAAACAACTGTGATGCCATACATCTTCTGTGAGCCCTTAAATTGCCAGGGGCAAAATATCAACTCTTCTATTCAGCATCCCATGTCAACAGGAAATGCAGCTTAGGACTCACAGCCGCTGTTTGACAGCAGAGCAGCTATCAGAGCCCCACACAGGTACAGCACCATGAACTGGGTTTGAGAACAAGCCCAGCCAAGCTCCAGGCAAACTTCAGCTGCCACATAAAGGACTTCCTGAAAAGCTTTTGTACAACAGATGTGAGGACACAACACCACACGAGTACAGCCCACCTTGCTTACCTTCAGAAGTTTGCCCATCTCCCTTCACCCGGAGGTTACTGTCCCCGCAGTCCATAGCTCTTCGCAAAGACAGACTCCCTGCTGCTCCAGTGCGGAGAGGTTTGGGTGAGTTACCCTTCTTACTTGCAGCTGCAAACATAATTTAAGATGAGACAAGTATTCAGCCAACTGCTTACAGGATTCTGTGTTCACGCTTGTTTTAAGGGAAATTAATGAGGGATTTAGGCTTTAACACAAGTCACAAGACTGCTCCTGTTCTACAGAGCACCGTACGCTTGTTCTTCTAGTGCTGCTGCAGAGTGAACGCTACTCCCAGTGCCTTCACAGCCTCTGAAAGGTGAGGCATTTGCTAAGGAAAGAGGTGGCAGTAAAGACCACACAACACACCAAAGCCAGCATTTCCACCAATGTGGATTGATTCTTGATGCTTGATTCTTCTTGTGGCTTATTGATGGTGCAATGCAAGGCTCCAAACTATGACACAACAACATCCTCAACGTGCACTACCAGAGAAGAAATGTTCTGCTCTCTGGAAGCAACGAAGTGCAAAGTAAACCTCTGCAGGAGTTGTAAAGGGTCAGTATTGAAAAGGATGGAGAGTAAGGGGACTATTCTACCAGTTGTTCAGCCCACTCAGACATTTGTAACAGATCTCCTACTTCAAAAAAAGGCAAGCATTAACTCGAATCAAAACCCAGAAGGCTGGAAAAGGTCTCTCCCAAGCAACAGTGAAGTGAGGGAGGATTACAATGCTGGAATTAAAAGATTCTGCACTGGCTTACACCAGCAATGCCACCAGGATTCAGTGACAGCACCTGAAGAGACTGAGACACAGGCACCTGTCTGAAGGAGATCACCATTCACAAGGTGAAGTCTCTCTGCAAGCATCATGAAACATCCTCAAGTTCAAAGATGGACCAACTCTAGAACAGCACTCAGCAGGAAATGACCTTCAGCTATTATCAAATTCAGTTCTAAACTTCTGTATTCTTACAACTGAATTTAGTATGAGCAACTGTAGCAGGTGTGTTTTCAGATGCCCAGCTAGCTACACACACCACCCACACAAGGAACTTCTGAAGGAGTGACATTTAAGGTCCCCCCCCCTTCTCTGACCACTTACAATTCCTTATGTAACAGCTGGTAACTGAAGACTTGGTCAGTAGTTCCATTCCTATTTCTTGCAGCTTGCTGCAGCTCTCAGTTCCACAGGCAGCCAAAGCTCCTTGCTCAATGGAGAAGAAGCTGGGCTGTCCATCGCACGAGCCAGCGTTGCTGCTTCTTACTTCTGAGAGTTGGTTTTTTACATCAGACATTTTGCTTCGTACTTCAGCCATCTGAGTTTTAAGTCTCTTCAGCATCAAGTCAGGCGGCACACGCCACATCGCCTGGTGCCTCCGCAGGTCTCGATCTTTGAGAGAATACGATGAGGCTTTACCGAAAAGTTAAAGAACACAACAGGTAAGTAGAACTGTTCTCAGATAAAGATGGACAGCTATTTTTAACAGCTATCAGCATTTTACCCTTCTTTTAATATGAGAAATAGAGGCACTTCCTTCTGTACCCTACAGCACCATAATATTTAGGATGTGCTGTACAACCACCAGCACAGCAGATTTCCATCCTCTGCCTGCCATAGGAGGAGGGCCCAGAACTTGCTCTTTGGAAAGAGCAGGACATCTGATGCTATGGCATAAATTCTGATGACAACTGAGCTACCCTAAATTGCCAGACAAGCTTGAGTTCACAAGTCTGGCTGCTAGTTAAGACATCAGGTTTGTTATATGCTTTTATAAAACGTGTTAGAAGTCTGGATAAGATTCTCATACCACCACCATTTCATGCTAACATATAAAACTCAAAGAAATCTGGAACTAGGGGAGGAATTCCCTTAAGTACCAAACATGACAAGATCAGGTCAAAGAGCCAATGCCTGAGAAAGTCTAATTCTAGCTAAGCAGCACATAGATCAACTTTGACGTCTACTTGAAGTGCTATACATTCTATAAACATTGTATTGCAAATTCAGCTGGTTCAGAGCTTTTAGAAACCTTCGTCTTAGGAGGTGAAGTTCAGCAAACCCCAAGTATAACAGCAGCTTTCTCTTATTTGGATGACTTGAATAAGCTCTGGGAACAGCCAAACCTGAAGTGTACCTCAGCAGAGCAGGTCATCTCAGCTGCACAGCCAGTAGCTTCAGATGACCAAGAGCCCATTAAAAATTTTAATTCAATCTTGCTTAAGCAGTACAGCCCAAAATGCAGTGCCTTCTCAGTTGGTTGTTTGGTTTTTATCGTTTTCCTGCCTTGTTTACATTGCTTTTGCCCTCTAATTGCTTTTCTAACTTTACTACTATGTACAGTTTTCTAGTTTTAAGTGCCTTTTTTCACACAGAAGCGTCAGGATTATTTTCTTGTTAGCACACACTGTGCTCCTAGTGCTCTCAACCACTAAATGTGCAAACTGTGTGAAGCGAGAGGTGTAACTGCTTTCTTGGCAGATAGCTGTTTTGTGCTGTTGTCTTTCCCTGCTAACCCCTTCTAGAAAGGGTCTTTCATTCCTCTCCCACAGTGGCTTTCAAAGACACTGCATGAACTGCATCACTACAATGTTGGTGCACAAAACAGACAGCCAGTTCAGTCACATCCCCCAAGAAGAGATGAGAAGATCCTCCTTGATACACACTTCTGTTTTCAGCTGAGTCATCCAGCGTTCTCAAGCTGAGGTCAACCATCAAGACAAAGAACGTGTTAAGATGCAGCATACTGATGAGCACAGATGAGGATATGAAAAAGTCTAGCCACCACAGAGAATGCCAGGCACTCATTCTCATTCTTCCTCTCCTCAGCAGTGCTTCTAACTCTGGAACTGCATTCTCAGAGACACTTCCAGGTTGGAATTAAATTATTGTGACGTGATGTTACCTCTGCTCTGTAGAAGAGAGGCAGGTGGACGTGGCTGAAGGCCCCAGAGGTTTTCCATACCGTTTCTGTCTTTCAGATCCAACAAGTGGATTAAAATCAAGGGATCAATATCGAGCAAACTGCTGCTGGCTGTTGAGCCCAGGGCACTTCCTCCCCGCCTGGAAGGTCTTCCACTTGCGCCCGTGTAGCCATGGCTACTGCCTAGGGGAGAGTTAGGGAGGAAGAATGTGCACGTAAATGACATGGGCAATGCACCAAGCTCCAGCTCCTTGCAAAAAAAGTCTGAGAGTTCTTCAAGGAGATTAGGAATAAGAAGCGTTCCAAGAAACACAACAAAATGTCAGTATTATTTCGAGGACTTCTGCGTTCTGAAAGCAATCAGATATGCTTTAACACCACAGGAGAAGGAGGGAGGGAAAAGAGTTCAGTTCATATATTCCACATAAATCTCTTAAATAGATTGATCAGTTAACAAATCAATACAAAAAGCATTTATCCTGAAGGCATGCACACAAACTTTCTAGCTCTTTTACCCTCCCCATTAGACTTCCATTGCAGCATAAACACCAATTCTGGTGAACGTCACTTCTGATCTATGATCATCTCTACCATAAATAAAAATGCATATATTCAACATCTCAGAATCTTATGAACCTTGGCTCACAATTTGGGCTACAATCATCTCTAGGATGCATGAGCTCTTAAAGCACCTTTCTGTTATTACAATTAAAATATCTCTGCTTGACTTGTAAGATTTTTCACTTCATTCCTTCCACGGAGTTTAGGTTTTTCAGTGTACAAAAATCTAGAGTGAATGCATCGCATGTTCAGATGCCACAAAGACATCAGCCAAAAACTGTTTGCCACTCTATTTTCATTTTTGATGGAAATGGAAGGGTTTTCAAAGAGGCAGAGAAGTCTTCCTCCTAACTTCTGAATGTCCTTGTTTAAAGATGATTCATAAGATTCCCCCCTGCCTTTTTCTTACTGAACCAATGAGATGTTTCTGCTACACTGCAATAATCAGTACAAACTGCATGACGCAGCATTTCCAGAAATAGAAATGCCTGCAGAAGGCACAGCTTGATCTTGCTTCCAAGACGAACAGGGGAAGAAGTCCAGCAGCATTTTGCATACATAGGAATTCAGAAGTCTATTTAATACCTGATGCCCCAGGAGCAGCAGCAGCTGCTGCTGCTGCATCCTCCATGAGATCTCCTTCTTCCAACTCCATGTTATTACTGTACTCCACATCATTTTCTCCAGACCTGAGGAGATGATTGGGGTGAAAAAGGGAGAATACAATCATGTGAGCAGTATGGCACGTACCATTGACAAAAACACAGAGCACTGTAAAGAGTACCTTCTGCGTTCCAAACTGCACAAATTAAATGAAATGTGTTAATTAAACGACTGACTACTCACTAACCAGGAGTCCAAAAGTGTCACAAATCCAGATTGTAAAATCTCATCCTGCAAACTTCTGTATTTGTAGGTGTTGCAACACATTCTCATGTTTTAAAGAGCATTCTAGGACTTGACATTAGCATCTCAGCTAGAAAAATTAAATTTTCTCGTTTTAGGTAACTACCTGTCCTTACAATCACTCTCCTACTACTACACCACGTTCTAATACCAAGCCTCTCCTTTGTTACAGTGGTGATCAGTATAGAAACAAATTTCTTAGTGTTTTGGAAAAGAACCTTCACAGACTATCTATCAAAGATAGAACACATTACAAAAGCTATCCAAGAGACCAGAAAGTAAGGAACCAGCTGCCTGAAAATTCCATGTTTCACATGCACTGTATCAGCTCAGGTTGTTTCCAGTACAGGAAACATCCCTCATGTTGCACTGACTCCCACCTACACTGTAACTGTGACACAGCAAATGAATCACTTGCTACTAGAATAGGAGGATCAGTGCTGGAAGACAAGGTGATTATCTGGGATTTTAAGTTGCTTACATGGTTTCTTCATCAATATCATTCTCCTCAGTGTTGCTGGTTGCTGTTGAACTAGCTGAAGAGCTGCTACCATCAAGGTGGTTCACCTCGTCTTCCCCAGCAAGATCTACATCCAAATCACCATCAGAGAGTTCATGCTATAGAATAAACAAACAAACAAGTTTCACTTGCACTTCAATGCTTTTGCTAAAAGCTCCAGACAGAAACCCTCTCCCCAGAAAACTACCATACAGAAGTTATAAAGGTCTGAAAGCACACTAAAAGCTGGTAACAAACAGAAAATCACATTTTTCAGCTGCAGCTGGGAAACCTTCCAGTGTGGGATCACGTAGCTCTGTTCTGGAACACCTAAGTCATCTTTTGCAACTTTCTCAAGTCTGTTATCTCCCATTTCCACAAAAAGACTGAAGTCTAATTTACAGTCCAGAACTTCACCAATGTTTCTACTGCTAACCCACTATAAAAAGCTACACAGGAAAGAAGGCAGGATAAAGACAGTTCCTACATTGAAGTCTTCATGCTGGATCTTCTCTTCATCCTCTTCCTTGCTATCTCGCACTAATCCTGGAGCAGCAACATTCTCAAGCAGTGCTTCAGAGCTTTGTCCAGATTTCTTTGATCTTATTTCTGGTCCATCATCATTCTGGGGACTAAGATGAGTGTCTGGAGGTGAAATGCCTCGTGATTTCTGAGTCCGGGAAAGTTCAATTGCAAGCCTCTTAAACACGAGAGGGATGAACAGTGAGAAGATGACAATGGAGCAGCAGCATCAAATCAAATCCTTTCGACAACTTGCATGTACACTACTGTAAATAACTTCAGAATCAAAGCATGAGTGGCTACCCAACTAAATAAAATTGTCCAATATGAGCTTTGTAACTTAAACCAGTTAATTGCTGGTCAGTAAAAGGTGATTTTACAACAAACTTACTTCTTTGAGATTATTTATTTGCTGGATATAACTTGTCTGAGCAGCCTCCAATTGAGCAATGTACCAGTGTTGATCTCGACACTTCTGGAAAAAGGTCGGTGAGCGCACTTGAAACCTTCAAAACAACGTTTGAGAAGTTGAATTTTTTTTTTTTTTGACAAAATCTGAAAAGCCCTGCATAAGAACACTGGATGACCTGAAATCTACTGATGAAATATGCTTGACAGACAGCAAGGGCAGCCTGATCTATAGGTGGAAACCCTGCCCATGGCAGCAGGGTTGGAACTGGGTGATCTTTGAGGACGTTTCCAGCCCAAGCTGTCCTATGAACATGTCCTGCTGTACTCTGTATCCTGAAAGCAGCAAATGATAATAGCAGAAGCAGTTACAGGAGGAGAGGTAGTGATGTTCACAAACCAACACTAACAAAATTAACACATTACAAAGCATTTAACTGGGGCAAGAATAGATCTGTGTAGTGACAGCGGCAGTAGATGGACAAAGCTTCTGTATTTGTCCTAACACTGCAGCTTCCACGGACAGCATCAGTTCTCTTACATTACAGCCTTCCCTCCTTCACTCCCAAAGCTCTCCCATCCTCACTGCAATTTTTAAAGAGGGAGAACACACACTCTTCCTTCACCTGATTTACCTACAAATCTCCAACCATGGCATATTAGTGTCAAGCACAGCTTCTTCTCAAACAAATTTAAACTTTCCTCAACTCACTTTAGCAAGTTTGCTCCTTTAACATTTAGGACAGTAAAATTCATTTATGACAGATCAAGTCACAATTATTTTAAATTCAACTACCTGTTTTTTACCTCAGTATTATGTACAACACTTTAGGAAATAATAGCAGAAAAAAAAAAAAACCACTAAAACCACCGTTGTCTTTCTCACCTTAGGATCACAGTGTCATTTTGTCTGTTTAAATAGCCCTCATTGGCCAGCAAGTCCAGACGAAAGAATCTGTTGTAACCCCAGCATTCTCCAACTTCAAAATCAGAGGCAAACTCTCTAATTATGTTCTTAGTGGGATCGTTGGTGGACTGGTGAACCATTTCTACCCGGTACTCGTACCTACGCAGAGGAAGATCACAGGGTTAATACCAAAACAAAGAGATATCAGTTGCTGAATGCGTTAAACTGAAGAGGACTGTGCTTTCTGAGAAGTTAGCATGGCCAGCTGAAGAGGTGACTCAGTTGTAACATTTTACTGAAAAATCATATAAACAGTATTGGGTGAAGAAGGTAGGAGTAGGGAGCAGTCTGGTAAACCAAGTCTACGCTGAATACGAGGAGATACTCCCATCAGTTGTTCAGCCAGTTTGCTTTTTTCCTTGAGTAAGTCACTGAGCAACAGCTTGAAAATATCTTCAGGCTTTATTCAAAGCTCAACAGACAACAGGAATGTCACCAGTCTTTTTAACGCTGACTGCTCTGGTCCCCAGCAGCACTACAGGACTTGAGGCCATTTTTCCAAACCCTTCAAATGCTTTGCCAATAGAAGAAAAAAAATACCAACAAAAAACAGTCTGCAATCAAAACTCATGGCTATTTTCACCTTATGTTTGCTTACTTGGATGTCTCTGGCAATCCAGCTGACAGCTCCAAGAACACGGACAGGTAGTAGCCCCGTACCACGCCATTTCCATCCTTAATAAAATAAACAAATTGATTAAAAATTAAGCCAAAACCAGATAAAACCCACCCCTACACACCCATGAAGCTTCAGAAAATAGCTGCAACCAGATTTTCAGCAGTAGTCCACTTCAGATGCTAGTTTTGATTTATTTAAGTCTTCTGTGACCTAGAACTCTTCCTGTAATTTCAGTCAATGTAGAGTTTGCATCTAGCAGTGCATACACACTTTATTTGTATCACTGATATAAAACTCAAAGCAGAGCTTTAGTTACTCTATTAACATTTTAAGAGTTCAGTTAAGTGGCAGACTGAATAGACAAGCCATTGTCAAAGGTATTGAGAAAAAATAATTTAACGTATCAGCAAAAAAGCGGTGAAAAAAAGCTCAAAATCTACTCATCAGTTTGTTACTGTTCAGTTTTCCCTCAAACTCTCAAGATGAAAACAGCTCAGGTTAAACGTTAGTTCTGAAGTATTTTACATAAAGCTGTATTTCAAAGCCACTTCGTTTTTTGAAAGAAGAGTCTTTTCTTTGGCAAAACATGCAACATGGCAAAGTTAGGTCCGTTAACAGAAACCATATTAGAATCACCAGAAATCAGGAAAAAAAACCATGACAAGACTTCCTTTACACTCACCACAATCAAGAATGAAGAATGGCTCAACTTCAACCCTCTAGGTTGAAGAAATGATTCAACTTAACCACTGGGAAATGAACTTTAATGCCTTTTAACAGCACACCTGAATACACAGTACTCAAAGCCTTACACAGCAGCACACCTGTGCACTGCTAGAACACAGTCCCGTGTGTACGCATTAACGAGATCAACTTGACTGGCAATGTTCAGCAACCTGGAGGCATCCAGGGAACACTCCAGTGGCTGATAATTAACTCTGCAACCTTATGGGTTTCTCCCCCACTCCACAGATCTTTCTGCATCTCACAAAGAGAAGCTAAATGGTGTTGCCTTACAGGAGAAGCAATGCTTGCTGCTTAGGGGTTTTGGATGGGGTAACAATTGGAGTTGAAAAATGTAACTCACTGGGTAAACTTTTAACCTCCAACAAAGTCCTGACACTTGAAGAGGTGGACTGTAAACAGGATCTGCTCGCTGACGCAAAGTACTATTGAGAAAGGAGAAAAAACATTTGCTATTGGGACAAAGCAAAGCCCTGCACAAGCTACACATGCACTTGCACTCTTCACACTGCAGAGCCATCCTTCTGGCTGCACAGAGCATGCAGCAGCATGAGGCCATGCAGAATGTTAACTGCCCTTGAGAATATACACATTCCTTGCAAAATTATCCAATCTTTTGTAAAAAGAAACAGTTTGTCTTTATAACGAAAAGCTTTTATCAATTTAACTAAGAGTTCATTGCTGTTCACCTGGTAAATAAGAGACTTTGACTGAATTTGTCAGATCTAACAGTTTTCAATGAAGACTTCAGTGCTTTAAAAAAAAAATCCACAGGTGAACAGAAGAAACAGAAAAAGGCTCCTGATAGTCGCAACAATTTCATAAGATACATTCTTACCTAAAGTTTTCCAATACAAAAGTAGTTGAGTCATAGGCTGGAACCAATTCACTGGGAGGAAAAAAATATATTAGAATATACTGAATAACGTGACAGTAAATATCCCAACTTCTGGAATCTTCAGAAGCATTTCTGATGACTTAGGTCACTAGAGCCACTGAAATTCACTAGGACTACACTGGGTTAATTCAGCACTTTTGAAAATTCTGTTTATAACCCACTCTCCCCAGTACCTCTCCAAGTGATGTTGCACATAAAATCAAACATTTTATGTTATGAAGCTGAAAGGATTTGAAGATAGGAGAATTTGCTCTATTACCTGTTATGCCTAATAATCTCTTAACAGAGTGAATTTTTAATACAAAGCTTACATGGCTCTATTTCAGAGCAGGAGATATCTCACTGGAAAAATGACTATTCAGCTTTAAGCTCCCCTCAAATTCTTTTATTTTATTTAATTTATTTATTTATTTTTTTAAGACGGAAGACACTTCAGGACAACAGTTTTAAGACTGCATTTAAAAGCAAGCTAGACTGAGGAATTCTTCTAAGATTCCTCATTCTCACAACCTTATGGAGACTGTTTGCAGGCAGTGGTCCTAAAGTCTCGGACTTCTTCAGAGCCCAGCGCTGGCAGCACTCTCTTTATGAAGAATTGTGCTGGGAAGTGATTTTGTCTATATAATCTGAATTAAGGTGACCTGCAGAGGCATCTCATGAGAGCCTTGCAATTATATACTGAACGACCCCAATAATAAGAAGAAAAAGGACAAATCAGTAAACTAAGTGTGAAAGGGAAAAAAAAAAAAAACTAGTCAGCCAGAACCCACTGTTCTGACTCCCCAGCTGGGAGTAAAACTTACAAAATAGGCCCTGCAGGAACAGAAAAGCCTACTTGAGGCAAAGGCTGCTGAAGGAAGTCAAACAGTTTGACATTTTTGGTGTCTAAACCTGGACACAAATTCCATCAGAGATACAAAGTTTAACACTGAGAAATGGACAGAACCACGCTACCACACAGCTTACTCACATGGCTGAGAAGTGTGACTCTCCTTCACCAGAGGTGGCTATCAGGGAATCTCTCTAGCAGCCTATCCACCAGCCACTCACTTCCCACTCTTAAATCCACGTGTTAAAGTACAGTGGTACACCTGCCCTCGTTTCACAAAAGGCTTACACACCTCAGCATGCACCCACCTCCCAGATTCACTACGCTCTCCTCCATACAGCTGGGATCAGTCTCACGGGACAAGCTTCAGCAATTTTGGAATCCAGCAAAATGGGATATCCTCCTCTAAATATTTTTAACTCACAACACAGTGATAAGATGGCTTTCAAATTCAAACTACAACAGAGAGGAAATGCAATGCTTACCTTGTGAAGTCTGGAGGAACAGGAGTAGTGACAAATGAGGCCATAGGTTTCCGATGAACCTGCTGGAACATCATCAGGATCTCTGAACTTTTGGATATCAACTCGCTTTTACTGCATGACCGTAACTGTATGAGGGAAAACAGGGAAAAAAAGAATGCTTATGTCATTAGTATAAGACAGATTTTGACCACTTTTGTTTTGAAACAAAAATTGCATATCTGTGACAGCTTGACAAAGATTTCCCACAACGATGTTTAGAGGGTATTTTGTTCTTTTTGTTTGCTTGTTGGAATTCCCTTGAAACTGTTAGCTACTGTAGTCAAAAATCATATGTCCTAAAATTTCTGTTAAGGAGTTGAAACAGATATTCTAATTCTGGGGTCTGTGCAACCCATTTGGGAGCTCCCAAATATTGAAGACTGTCAAATCCAAGCAGTGCAAATTACAGCAATTACTATGTATTTGTTGACAACCATTGTACTTCCAGTTTTTGAAAGAAGGTCAACCAAGGAATTATCTATGTAATATTTGTATATGTAACAACATTTCAGCTCTTTTCATAATCACCTGATGTTCTACTTCTTGAAGCAGGGATTCCAGAAGTTCAGTTTCCTGGGTGAGAGATGTCTTTTGACCTGTTTAAAGAAAGGAAGACCTGTTTAAAAACAAGAAGACACCCTCCCAAGGTTGATTGAGAAAGCATTCTAGAAGCAAGCCTACGTTTTTAATTAGAGCCGTAGTGATGAACTCACTTGAGGTTAAGACAATAATGAAACATTCTTTGTGTCCCAGAAATGGTAGGTTTGTTGTTTCAGGGCACTTCTTTGAACAAAAAAACAGGTTTGACTTCACTGCATTTCCTCTCCTCCAGAAATGTTGCTTTTATACTAGATGACACTTTTCTCTTTAAGTCCACTGTTCTCTGGACTTTGATGATTAAGTGTTTTCTTCATAAAAAAAGAACAAACATTTAAATGTGTTTGTGAATTGCAATTAGCATGAAGATTGAGACAAGAAAAAACAAAAAACCTATGTCACATTTGTCTGTTTTTCTATCAGGGGATTTACTTTCTCACCATCATACTTTAAGTGTCTGAAGAGTGCTTGGTAATCTTTAGAAAAAAAGCTATTACACAGACAAAATGTTAACCTGTACGTGTCAATAATTAAGACATTCTGCCACAATTTAAAGACTGATCTTCAATCTGTACACATTAAAACAAACCTTGCAACTGGTTACCGTATTCATTACAGCCCCAAAATATGTACAAATCCTGGATTTAACTTAAAGCAATTATTTTAAACCAATATGATTATGAAAAGGAACCCAAAATACAGCTACAACACATTGACTATAATATGCTGTTTTGTTTTTAAATGGAACCAAAGTAGAAGAATAAAAGCAAGCATTATCAAAGCTATGGACAATTTCCAGTCATTACTGATTTCCTTCAGGTTGGTGGGTATGTAAAGATTTCAAGCATCATAACTGCACTTTGCAGCAGAACTGCTTTATTGCCTTATTTCTGAGACAAACAGATACAGGACAAACAATCTATTTATTCACTCTGATCTGCTTGCTGTATACCTTGCAAAACTAAGGTCATAACATTTCAAGATTGTCTAAAGAGACTGGTATCCCACAGAGATGTCATCTTTAGTGCTCCTATCCATGCACTTACAGAAATGAAAGCACAGAAAAACCATGGCACAGATGAAAAATTGAGTTAAGCATGCACAGAGTTACAGCCAACTGAGGAATACTGAAAGCTACCCTTAAGATACTTGCTAAGTGTTGCTTCTGTAAGCTTTGGTAACTGTATCACCTGTTTGCTCACCTCTGTGACCAGCCTGCTAACCCTGTTAGCAAAAGCAGCAGGAACCAAACTACCTACCCATTAATGTTATCAGCTTATTCTTCAGCTGGGTGTCCAACCGGGCAATCATCATCTCCACCGCGTTTCTGATTTCCCGAACTCGTTCATCCTTTGCGCTACGCACTGCCTCCACATTCCTCTCCTAAAAGGGAGGTCAGGAAACACAATGCACAAAAAAGTACTCACACATTTGCACACTGCACTCATTTACATGTCAACTCCACTCTTTCAGGCCCCAGAGATATCCAAAAGGCCTCCTAGAGCCCTTTCCAGCCCTACTTTTCTGTAAGGAAATATAGAAATCCTGGTCTTAATGAAGTGAAAATTGCATGTTTAGAATAAGAAAATAAGAATGTGTTCTCAGATGAGCTGTATTACAGACTACTCCTATTGTCAATCTAAATACTTCATTATTATCTTATAAATATCCTAGGAGTTTTATTGGATACGTAAGTGTGCCCTCTGGTGGGTGACCAAAGGTTAACAACAAACTTCAGCAACATTTTCTCATTACAGAGATTTGTCATTTAGGGATTCTCCAGTATGAAAATTCGTAAATACAGCCACCAGTTTCTATTCTGTAACTTGAGCAGCACAGAAAAGTTACCTTCTCAGAAACAAGAATAATTTAGTAAAAATTCTGTCTTTCTCCCAGCAATGAATCTAAGTTTTACAAAGACTTGTTGTGTAGTCCTTGGGCAAATACAAAAACTTCAAAATCAACTAGCAAGCATCTTGTAGACTGAAATATACTTGTGTTTTATTCTCCCAAAGAAAGGAAAATGAAATCTACTAGCATAAAACATTTGTGTACTTGTTCAGCATAGCAAACTGCACTTTTAAAAAAAGAAAAAGCTTATAAAAACACATCTTTGGAAGAACTGCCCAAGTCTAGCTTTAAATAGCAGACACCAGAAGAAAAATTTCCTGCTAGCCAACTCACACCTTCTTCTGTCTGGCAACTACAAAACCAACATTGAGAATATGTTCATCTTTCCACAGTTTATGAAAATTGTATCTAAAGGTAACTAAAAAAGTGAAAATCTCTCTACAAGAAAAATCTGTTTTACCCTCACAGAATCAGCAGCACACCGGTGCCAAAATGATCTGTGAGTGTATGAAATGGTGTATACCATTTCCATCTCCCACTTTACAGTTATCCTTTGACAATGGCACACTGCAGGAAAACTTACTGTTACCTTGAATCAATTTCTTACCACTTCTTGCACTAAACTGATCAATTCCATGAGTCTTCTCCTAAGCTTCGCCACTTCTTCATTTACTTTTGTGACGTGTTGTTCGTATATTTCTGCCAGTGGCTTAAAAGTATGACCTCCGTGCTGTTAAAAATAATAATAATAATTTAAAAAAAATAAAGGGGAAGGAATAGAACATACCATTTTAGCTTCATTCTGCTCCCATTAAATTACTGAAAGAGAGGGGAAGAAAGCCTCCTAGTGTATCACTCACTTTGGAAAAGTTCCAAAGCAGACTGCATGTAGGAAGCCTGTCTTTCACTTCCCTCCATAAGAAGTCATGAATTTGGCTTTCATAACATCAAAGCTTCCTGTCAAGAATCAAGTCCCAACAGTCTTCCAAAAATAAACTGCTTATTCACTGGGCAGCTCTAACAAATAAAATAAAGATAGAAGGGCTATCATTATTACTATTAAATCCCCCTTCCCAAACAAAGGCAGCATACTGTTAGAACTACATTCAGCCACTTATGTTCCAAGGCCTTACAGCAGTCTCTCCCTGAAATATTCTACTGAGAGGATAACAAACAGCATGATGAATTGCTAATAAACCTTTGCAGGTATTCAATAACACTACTCAGAATACTTAAATGGCATATTAACTGTATATTCTGAGAAGAACTTCTTCTTTGGCCCATAAAGCCACCATCTACTATTTCTGCAAGACATCATGAAGCTTATAAGAAGGAAGGCAATTTTAACTTCCTTTTAGCAAAAATTCAACTCGCTTCTGTAATTAGAAACAGAAGATATTACCTTTCAAAACCCATGTTTGTATTAAATTATAAATGCATACACAACTGTACTACCTGCACAGTAGTTCAACAGCCATACCAACAGTTTCACAGCTTTTCTACTCCCTCAAACTGCAGTTTCTCACTGTAACACACTGCTGTGTGCAAGCAAGTCTTCTTACCATTCCTCCCCAAAGCGCACACTGGTGGCAGATACACTTCTTGCAGGTCCAGCAGAATACACTAAGCTTTTCATGATGATTTTCACACCTCAAGCAGAAAAAAAAGCACACATAAGCAACTGAGAATACATATTAACCTTCTGTAAACTCAATTTAATATGTTAATTTTTCTATCAAGATACCCTGAGTAAAGCACAAAACAGTAGAACATAAAACATCAGCACAGATTTGCAAGAAGAAAAGTCAGTGAAAGTCTTCCATAAAATAAACGTTGTTCTTAGCATTGTCAGGAAGTATTTCATAGAGAGAAAGTACATTAATAAAATCATATTTATGTCTAGCAGGTTAGAGGAGACCATCCCCGAATCAAGCTCAGGAATCTAGAAGTTAATTCTTTATATTATTAAAATCCCAACCTGAAGCAGCCACAGAGCAATGGCTCATAAGCTTTTTAAACAAACTGATCTTTGTCATTACTTAAAATTGCAGAAGTAGCATCAATCAACAAGCCCAGCTCAGACCAGGCAAACCTCCAACGCATGCCTCTCCCTTCCTCCTTCACCAGGTTTCAGGGACTTGGAGAAGGTACAGAACACATAATTAGTCCCTGTCCATTTCTCTCATTTAAACTACATTGATTCAAATGGGAAATCATACAGTTTAGGAGCTTTTCTCACTGCTATTAACTGTGACAGAAATGAGCTCCAATTTATAGTCAGACATTGAGAAACAACATTGATTACATCTGTGAAGCAATGGTACAGTTCAGCTTTTAGATATGAAAATTGTTTGTTCCTTGACTTAAAAAAACAAGATGAAATTAAAAGTTTACTCAGATAAGGCAAACTGCAAATCCCTTATGTGAAGAATGCTCTGCTTACTTGTCTTTTTCATTTTCTTCGTGCTTGTTGAGATTGCACAGTTGAAGCGTATCAAGCTGCTGGGTGACCTCCTCTGCCCAACGGCAGTTCACAAGCTCTCGTAGCTGCAGCGGGGCTCTGCAAGAAGCATTGCTACAGTTACAGCAAGAACCCAGCTCCAGGAGCTAAAAGAGCAGGCTGAAAGGAAATCAGTTTGTCAATTCTACATTACTGGAAAAGTCACGGGCAAAAAGCTGGAGCTATACGAGTTAGCTCAGAAACGTAACGTTCTAGGTTGATTTGCTCATGTTGGGGGAAGACAACCAGACCACCCCAAAACTAAATAGAGAAGTGGGGACACCAAGAATTATTTTCAGATTTGTTGATAGATTCGCGGATAACACTGAGCAAATCATTTCTGAGTGCTTCTTCAATTCCTCCCGTTGTTCAGCCGTCCCTTCAGCTGTGTTTCAATTATCCCCCATGTAAAACACAGACATACCTCCTTAAAAGCATTTTAAAACTATAGATTAAGTACATTAAATACTGAATGTGTAGTTCTGCAAAAATGGCTGGTTGGCTTTTTTTAAATACCTCCCCTTCCTTAGGGGAAAATACACCCTACCTCCATTCACACAGATAATTTATTCCTGATATTAAAAATACCTTACCTACAATGAGGGCACTGAGCTCTTTGTTCTGTCAGCCAACGCTACGAAGGAAGAAAGAAACTTTAAAGAAACAGCAAGAAAAGAACAGCAAGCAAGAACATTGCGTTGTTATTTACGAGTTAATTCTTTTTATTGCAGTTTCTTATATTTTTTCTTTTTTAGAAATTTGTAATATAACTATTCAACCACTAAGTTACAAAAGAGACTGCTATTTGTATCCTAGAAACAGAACCATCACTGTTCTGTAGTCATCAAAACCACTCCACCTAAAATTAGAAAAGAAAGTTCCATATAAAGACAAGTGATGGGGAAAGAACTTCACCAGGCCATTACAGCTTCCAAATGTACAAAGATCAGCAGCTGAGAGGCTGATCTGTAGGCAGCTCACTACTGCGTGCAGAACCTCTCCCACCACCCACCAATGTCATCAGACATCCTTCACATGCAACACGAACCCTTCACCTATAGCTTATCAGAGCTTTCACAGCAAATGACGATGTCTGCTCCGATTTCTGGAAGTACAACTTGAGATCTGAGAGCCTCAGCTGAACCCCTTTCCCACTACATAACACAGGACAGCATCTGGACTCATTACATGTGAGTAACTGTCACCTTAATGAATGAATTGAGGTTCTTTGGGTGCTTTTCCAGCCCCCTACACCAGGCACTCTCAAGAAGGCCCATACCTGATCACATCACACCCCTCTGATAACCCATTTCAAAACATTTCCAAGATGACAAGAGATGATGTGATGACCTTCCTGTGTTCCACACCGACAGATGCAAAGTCATCACCTGATTCCTGCCCACACTGTGTCTTTCATACATCGCTGACATCCAAAATACGTTAGAAGAGTCATCATGCACACATTTCTTACGAGCAGATCTTCCAGACAGCCCCTACAGCCAGGGCTACTGAACACAACGCACAGACCGCTCAGTTTCTCCTCACTGTTGTAAGACTTTCTGACACAGAAACCAAAGAGCACAGAGCAGGAAGAAGGAATCCTCAGAATCCCACAAAAAGGGGCAAGGAAGAAGGCAGGATGTGTGCTTAAGGTCAGCATTTTCTATGTTTACACGTTTGCAAGAGTAAAGGAGCAAACTCACCCGAATGCAACTGAAACAGCACAGCTTGGAGCAGTGAGGGCACAGCCGCGCATCGCGCAACTTCTCCATACAAATAAAACATCGGAACACTTCAGCAATGCTCTGTAAAAGGACACATGATCGCTGTTGTTAAGCCACACACTTCAGACATGAGAGAGTGACATTTTTTGGGCAGAACGCCAAGCGTATCAAACGCAATCCCCTGGCAAACAGCTCCGGGCAGCACACCCCAGAGTGAGGAGCTCTCCAGCCCACCAGCTCCCAGCACTGTTTTGTGACAGTTCTTCCAGGAAAGGTCTCCTTGTTGGATCTCCCTCTTCCCAAGCAGAGGTTTCTGCACGCAGGGTGCATTCCTCCCTGGGCTCACACGGTGCTGAACAGCTGCCAGGCACCACTGTGTTGTGCTGCAGCCTCAACACGCACGGGTTTCAAATTCAAATTCAAATCCATGTTATGCATTACACAGAACGCTAATGAGAAGGGCTTAATTGGGGCATTTTCTTGGCTTTTACAGGATCAGAGCTCCCAGGGCCCACCACGAGCACCGGTTCCCCCCTTCCTGCACCCCCCACACCCCATTGAGGGGACCTCGGGCAGCACCAGCGTAACCCTACGCATCGTGCCCTGCACCCGCCCCACGGAGCGGGGGTTTGTTCCAGAACAGAACCACCCTATCTCTCTGTGTGCCCCGGGCAGACGCTGTCACCCCACATTGCCTTTCCCCGACTGAAAACACAGCTGGGCAGGTTCTGCGTTGTGCACCGCACGGAGCAGGATCCCCCCTGGCCGCAGCTGTGGCACTCCGTCAGGTTCTACAGAGGCGGCTGGCCCCCTCGGACAGGTGAATCGCACAGAGCGGGGCCCGGCAGCACCCCCAGGGCCCCCGGCTCACACCAGGCCCTGCTCGGCGGCTCCCCACCCGCGTCCCCGCACCCCGTGAGGGTTCGGCGCGGCCACCGCGGGCGTTTGGGCCTCCGCGTGCGCTGGCAGCGGTTCTGTCAGCGCCGCCCACCCCCGAGCCGGGCACCGCCGAGTGCTCCCATACCGCGTTTTTCAGCCCAAATTCTGCTGCGTGCCCTCACCCCGCGCTCGGCACCGCGCTGAGGAGGGCACCGCGCTGAGGAGGGCACCGCGCTGAGGAGAGCCCCGGGCCGCGCCGCCCTCACGCGAGGCCGCTGCCCCCGCGCCCGCCCCGCCGCACTGAGGGAGCGCCGCTCACCTCCACGCTCTGCTCGTCCATGGCCGCGGCGCTGCGGCGGGAGCGGCCCTCCCGCCCGCTCTCCTCACCCTGAGGGAAGCGAAAAATGACGGCGGGCAGCGCTAGGGGCGGCCGCGGTGAGGCTGCGCCCCGCTGCCCCGCACCCGCGCGGCCGCGGCCATGGAGGCGGCGGCGGGGCGGGGCCTCCCCTCAGAGGGACCGCCCCACCCCGCAATGCGCATGCGCACTCCTACTCCCGCTCGTGGCGCGGGGGGGGGGATCGGAGCGCGCCCCGCGCAGCGCTGCGGAGCGGCTGCAACGCTGCAGCCCTTCCCCTCCCGGGGCGCTGATGGAGATTTCTCTCCGTTGAGGGCCTTATTCACAAAATCAGGAGGAGCTTAACAAACTTCAGGTATTTTATTTTCTTAAATTCGGTTGAAATAAAACCAAAGCGGCTGTGAAGGTGCTGAGGTTACCCAAGGAAGCGGTCAAGTTTTTGCCCTGGAGCTCTTCAGGCTGCAGCTGGCCCGGCTCTGAGCACTGCACGGACCCCTCCGGCCTCAGCTGTTCCGTGGCTGCAGTTCTGCTGAGCTTCGTGTGCACACAAAGGCAGTTCTCACCCAGGGCAATGCAGGGTCAGGAGTCACTGAATTGCAGCACAGCAAATCCATGGCCCCGTCGCTGTAGCTTTCATCCTTTATTCAGGAATGTAACTGCAATCAAGTGGCTTGGGTCAGTCTTAAAAACCCCACTCAGGAATGTAAACAATAACACAGAGACATCACATTGTTAACAATACTGTTCAAAAAATGCATCAGCTGTAGCCCTAAAATATCCAACCGAGATCAAACACCAACCCCCACGTTTCCTCATTCTGCAATTTTAAGTACTAGAAACAGCATTTGTACACAGGAACACTAACAGCTTTCCAACAGTGCTCCTGTAGCTCCGACACCAGAGCAATACTTGCTTGTTAATAACACAGCAGCTGTGACCACGATGCTTATACATCCAGTGAGGATGGACTGAGCTCTCACTGACACCACTAACTGGACATTTCCTTGTTTGACAAGTTCCACGACAGCAAGTTCTTTCAAGGTTTGTATTCTCTTGTCAGTGGCTTTCATATTCATCTTGTTCACCTGTGAAACGCTCAGCAGCGCTCTGTGAGGCAAGAACAAACTAGTTAGCATTGGATAAGCAAAGGTCTTGCAGCCACTGAAGCCAATAGCAGAATCTTTGGCATTAAACAAATCCTGGTTTCAAATAAAATTAAAATGGAAACAGAAAGATTCCTCTGCAAGTCAGACAAACCTCTTCAGCTTTCTCCTTTGAATTCCAGTGCAGATCTGGCCAAAAGCACTGCACGTGCAGCAAAGGAAAACAATGGCTTTCCTATTCTCAAACAATCTTCAGAGGCTGACAGTTCTGACAAGTTGAAGGTACCTACATCCAACTCTTCTCAGCCAGAAATACAGCACTGACAAAAAAATCCTAAGGTCTTAGTGGCATCTTTCAATTTTTTCTGTCTTTCAGAGAAGTTTTAGACTGTCTTCAAAACATGCTCAGTGGCAACACAGGGACTAACAGCAATTAAACCAGCCTCAGCAGGAATAGGATATAGCTATATTTTGTATTAGGGCTGTTTTATGCCAGCTGCATCTTAAGTACTTCAGAATTAAATAATGGAAAGACTGAAATTGTGACTGTTTATCAAGGTAGGAGGTGTTTGCAAACAGAGTGAACGAAGCAGAATGGTACTGGAAGACTTTCATGCAAGCCAGCCATGGCAATAAAGGGAGAGAAAGAGGCATCCTCTGATAGAAAAGTAGTGGGCAGGGAGAAGACACAGAAAAATCTCAGTAAGATCATCATACTCTATTAACCTTCTTTACTATTTTGCTTGTATTATGAGACCCAGACCAAATCTTTGCAGATAATTATATTAAAATGTTGTGCTTTAAGTAGATATGGGAGAATACTCAACTTTATAACAAGTGTTAGTCTAGGTCTGTGATCCATTGCATTACAGTTAGAATACACTTAAATTATTGCTCATCAGATTCCAAACTGTATTGGGTTGAATCAATTACATTCTTCACTGCCTCTCAGAGGCTTAATATGTTAGAAGAGCACTTCCCAATGGAAAAAAAACCAAAAAACAAAAAACAACAAGCAAACAAACAAGGAGAAGTCTTTTGTCAAAGCAATTTTTTCCTCCATGGATAATTTAACCGGGACAAATCATCCACTTAATCAGTAAATAACAAAAGTGACAGGTTTGTTACAAACTGAGCCCCATTTCTGAAAAATTCCATTCAGTTGAGAGGTATTAAGGTATGAAACCAGCCCTTCTGACCTCAGTTGAGCTACTCAGGTTTAATGGCTTCTGGAATACTGACACTCTGTGGCCTAATTACCTTTTCCATTGGCAATTCCATTCCTTCAACAGTTTGGCAGGTTAACTGCTGTGCTGCAGTCTGTTCTTCTTCTGACAGAGGTAAGTGCTAGGAAAAAAAAAAGATAGAGAGAATTCTGATACTTCCAGCTCCTGTGGCAATGATACACACATAATCATGTCTTTGCACTAACAGTAATCCCACTGCATGTTACACAATGCCTTGTTTTTAACTAGCTCATTTCAGATGGTGAAAACATACTTGTTACTTAAAAGAGGTTTTTGTTAGGTTGGTTGGTTTTTTTGTTGTTGTTCTGTTTGTTGCTTTTTAAAATTGGTTTCTTTTAATTTCTTTAAGGTAGCTACTTTTAAAGTCAGAATGGATCTGGGACACAGCAGTGTGCAGAGGCATCAATTGCTATGAAACTATTCAAACATTTGTCATACTATCCACTTACAATATAACTTTAACTCAAAAACTAAATACCACTAGCTTAACAGTTGAGAGATGAACCAGGCTAGTGATTTACAAAAATAACTCCAAGCTTACAAACATTTCTACATGGTAAACTGTCTTACCTTCTGAGCATCTGCTCATTTAACAGTTTCCAGTGAAACTACCCACATCTACACAGAGGTCACACAAATACACGGTCATTCAAGGAGTGAGACCCAAGTTACTAAAATGGAAATGCTACCTCAAGGTGAGCATGTTGCTGCAGTGCCTGAACCACCTTCATTGTGTTCTGCAGAGAAGCTCGGATGCCGTTCATGCACTCTCTCTGCTCTAAGGAAATCTTTTTCAACTGCATACATAACATTTGATAACGAGATTTCACCGCTGAGAGTTCTTCCAAGAGAGCAATCGGGTTTTCCTACGTAGAAACGAAAGGTACATTTAAACTGTTCAGGAAGAGAAAATAAGTGGCCACATAAGAATTAAAAGCACGGGAGGAAGAACAACCCTTTGCAATGGGAAGTGCAGGTGAGCACTTTCATATTTAGTTTTCAGAGGCAAAAAGATGGTGTTAATAAACCAGTACAACGCTGTGCTTCCAAAATAAATACAGGAGGAAGCCTTTATTGTGTTGGTGAATTTTAAAGGCTTTTTTGATTTGGAATAAATCAGAGACTTCAACTAAAAAGGTTAGTCTCTCACTATGTGTCACAATATACATGGAGACAAAGACTGTTTATAAATCTTTTACATGCTGCCCTTGATTTTCCTCTCTCTCATCCCTCCCCAACACTGTATTTAATCATTGCTGACTAGCAAGTTTATCTTTGTCTCATAATAAGGCCGTGTTTTAGCTGAGAAAGGAAACTGTCTCTACAAATTAGGTGTTAACACTACTACTCATTTCTCAAAATAAAACATGGGAGAATTTCACCCTATGAAGAGTTCAGGATTTTCTACCAGTTCCTGCACTGAATTCCTTGGTGTACGATGCAAGAAACATCTCATAAATAATAAAAAATTGTCAACTAGATAAACACACATATTTTCAGGTTAAGGAAAAATACCTATTTATTACCACCTTCATGTAAAATGCAATGAAATCTATTAATTTAATTTGAACACACTACCTCTGCTGCTGGATTATCAGGAAGACTTTTCATTATTTCAAACTCCAGTCTGTGTTGAATATAATCCAGATCAGATTCTGCCTTCTGGAACTAAAATATTTAGGATTAGACACTTAAAAAAATCTTATCTTAAAAACTGAAGACAAATCCCAACTGTTTGCCTTCCCTGTATTTCAGGAAAGCAGAAGACAGGTGCCTCTATTTTAAAGGCCAATGTACTTATAAGTTTCTATTCCACGAGCTAATGTTTGCTGCCCATGCTGACGCACTTCTAGCCTGCAAAAAATACCAAGCAATAAACTTTCAGACTTCTAATCCCATGGTTTTGTGAGTTAAAACCTGTCATCCAAAGAGCTAAGAAGCATCCAGGTAACAAACGTGATCTTCACAGGCTGCAGGAGATGGTTGATTTATTCTCCTCAAATTCCAGCAATTTATAAAGCTTTTCCTTGGTTAGTTGCTTCTCCTTTCCTACATTAAGAATTCTGCTAGCAAAACTCAGTTATTTACACAGCAGAAACTAGGAATAAATGTTGAGGAGCCAAGTATACCAGAGACTTTGTGATTAATTATATCAGGAATTAATTCACTCTGATTATTATAGTAACTGTTACACATTTTATTACTCCCCAGTAAACCAGACTGGCAAACAGATAATAAAACTGATGACAACACATTTCTTTCCTCGGGATAAACAAGCCACCAGAGAATTGCCTAATTGCCCTGTAAAACAGTCTGCTGATAGCATTATTACTTCATTAAGTTTAGTCTGCAATTTTACCGTATGAAAGACTTCTGCTTTAAAGAAAGGCAGTTTCCCGGTTCACAAAACAAACAAAAACTCATTATTTTTTAATGTAATTGCTGAGGGACTTTGCAGTGACAGAAGACACCGTGATGAAAGCGAGTCAAAAGTGTAACTTAGCTCAGTGTCGTTTTCACTAATGATATTGAGCTTAACTCTGAAGCAATCAATAGAACATTTTTAAGGCTCTGTTTGTAACTACATCCCAAACTTCAGCAGGCTGTGGATGAAGCCCGCAGCTTGCCCTGCACACCAAAGGAATGTGACACATCCCAGCCCTGGGGTCCACCCTCAGGAGCTGCCCCCAATGCCTTTGGGGGCCTCAGACAGCCATAGTGCCTTCCCACACCTACCCCACAAACCACTCACTATAAAAATGGAAAAATAAAGCTTTTGATTACATGACGTTAAAGGTTCACGAGGGATTTTTCCTAACTGATCCAGTCCTCTCCATTAGCAAACATGTTTTAGCTTTTCATTTCTAGAGACAAGCCCCCCAAAATGACCATTTTCTGCTTTTCTTCCATCTGATTACCAACCAGTGGGAATGCAGACAATGAATATCAGTGCCTCTTAAATGTATCCATGAAGCTCTGTTCTTGAAGTATTCCAATGCTGATAATTGAGACTTAGAGGATGACAGCAAGCCATCAGTGCTGCTGCTACTACCATTCAGGACACAGAATTTGACTATGTATCTGCCTGTGTATCCATTGCAGCTGAAATTTCAAATCTGTGCTTAAAAATATTAACATAGTATCAGTATCACTCCTTTCTCCTGAAAGTATACTAAGTGCAGAAGAAACAAAGTTAATTATCAGCAACTTCAGAACCTGATTATACGCTTAGGGATGTAGTCCTCTATCAGGATCCATTTTCCCTTTATTTTATAAATATTTATTTTTTGTTGTATTCACAGGAATACCTGCAAAAACCTCAGCTGAAGGTTATAGGTTGGGACCATTTGTATGATGGTATTGTACAACAATCACAGAAAATGCAGTTTATGAGGTGTAGATGTGTAATTTACTCACAGGCTTAGAAGAAAGTATTACAATCTGAGGCAACACTCAAGCCATTGCTGCACACTCTGCTTTCAGATGCTTTGACAATACTATTGCACTGCTAGCTGTAAAGTACAGTAGTGCAATAAAGTCAGAGCATTCGTTAGCAGCAAGAATTCTGAACAAGCACTCAATGCACTCACAATGTGTATTGGAAAAAAAATAAGTCGAGTCAGACAGTGGTTTCCGTGGGTCATGGACATTTGGGTAAGGTAATATTCACCGAGTCCTAACACAGACATGCACAGAACTTCCATTTTTCAAGACATTGTGACTCATAACCACCGCCATTCCACAGACCAAGAGGACCCGTTAGCATTTCTCCTTGGCAAACAGCTAAGAGATAATGAGTGCAGAAACAAAAAGCTGTTGAGGATCTCATTCTACAGTTGTTTTTCAGATCACCTCTGGCCTCAGACATAACAGCACCTTACGACTGGGACTCCGTCGCAGCGAGCACCGCGGCTGGCACTGCTGGCCAATGCCCTTTTAACATTGCACTGCTTTGTGTATGGTCACTAGTAGTACAACATAAAAAGGGCGCTGGACAGACACCACTCCGAGGGAAAAGCAGGTCTGCTCTCCTGGAAATACACCGGCAGAAATCAACTAAATCGCTCTGCATGATGTCATCTGCCATTTTATCCACTGGTTATCAAATGGATGTCCAAGAAATTTAAGTTTCTTTCAGTGCAGACTGCTGAAGTGCACACTGGATGCTAAAGAATGAGCTTCACCATCCTTTGCATAACCAATCTCATCTTACATTGTAGATGCTGTGGTTCATTCAGCCCTTCTTGTTGTTGTACTTTGAGCACTATTCTTGATTAGCTGGAGATCACCTCGTATCTCCATTCACATTGCTCTAAGTTCCTACAAATTAGTTCATCCCTGGTTCCATGAAGCTGAGATGAAGCTCTTCACGAAACGCATGTCAGAACCTCTGGGGCAATAAGTGCCATTTTATCACACTTTGTGGAGAGGGCCAACCTCACAGGCAACCCAGGGAGAAGAAACAACAAGCAGAAGGGACAGCAAGAGACATGAAGCTGCAGTTTATAACACACAGTCACCATTGTATATACTCTTATTGACTTAACGACAAGGAATTATTACGTTTTTGAATGACGTTTGCTACAGGAAATCAGTGGAATTGTTGAAGATGCATCTAAATACAGCATTTTTATAGAAATCCCAGTGCTGCTGAGGCCCCTTCTCTGCTGGAAGAGGTTAACACGAATCAAATAACGAAGCGTGAGGCGACCAGGGTGAGCCCACAGACTGGACGGGCTTCCAAATGGACCCCCAAATGATTTGGGATAACCAGAAGAGCAAAGTGTAACCTCAAAACCTCCCTCAGCTGCTGTGTGTCACTCTGGTGACGTCGCTGTGTTCTGATAAGAACTAGGAGACTACTAAACTCGTTTTTCCTTGTTTTTTTAATTAGAAATTAAAGCTCAGGATGCCAAGGTGTGGGGGCACAGCGAGCAGAACCCCGCTGTGCTGTGTCTGTCCCCTCCCCACCTCACCATGGGGCGTTCCTGGTGTCTCGGTTACCTCACAGACAGTTATAATGATGTTAAATGTTTGGAATTCCAAGAATTCCTGGAAGTTTCCACGCACAGGAGCACTGAAGAACAATTTCAGCGTGAGCATTTCAGCTTATGCAAGGAATGAAGTTATCTTTTTGAACATTTGTACATGTAGAATATTCCCAAAGCATTTCAGATGAGGGAAAAAAATGTAAACAGTATAACCGTGTGAAATTGAACCAAAAAAAGGAAGGCTGAGAGGCGAAGGATGCCACACGGAACTCTATAGAAAGGGTTTTCCAACCGCTGTCGGCGCGTGAGGGCACAGCACCGTTCTGGGCTCGCTTTTGAACTTTATTTCGCAGTTCGGACCGCGAGGAGGGCGGGCAGCGTTACACAAGGCCGCTGCGCCCAGCCGCCCTCCCGCCCCGGTCCCGGTGGCCGCGCTGAGGAGAGCCCGGGGCGCGGCGCTGCCTCAGCGCTGGGCGGGAAACCGCCGCCCCGCTCCCCTCCCTCGGATGGCGGCGCGAATGGAACAGCCCAGTGCCTCGCGCACCCCCGCGGGGACAATGGGCCAGCCCAGGTGCGAGTTCCACCCTCCTCCCCCCACCGCTGTGTGAAATGGTCTCGTCCGAGCGCGCCGCGCTCCACGCCCCCCCCTCCCTCACGGGGCGGCGGGGAAATGGAGCGGCCCGGCCCGGCCGCGCCCCTCCGCGGGGCCTCCGCCGGGCGGCGGCGCGGAGCGCGGCTCCCCCTCAGGTGAGAGGGAAACGGCTGGGCCCAACCGCCGCGCTGAGAGGCGAACGGAGCGGCACAGCGAGCCACGCCCCCGGCGGGGAGGGGGGGGCGGAATGGAGCCGCCCGGCCGAACCCGCCTGGCCCTGAGGGCCGCGCCCCCGCGCCGCTCCGCTCCGCACCCGGAGAGCGGCCGCTGCCCTCCTCCCGCCCCCCGGGCCCCTTCGCCCCCTGAGGCCTCNCCTGAGGCCTCAGCCCTGGGCCCTCCGAGGCGCGCCCGGCGTCCCCCGCGCCGCCGCCCGCGCTCACCATGGTCTCGAGCCTGGTAACCGCCGTCTCCATGTTGAATAGTTGACATTCCTCAGGCGGCGGCGGGGAGATGCCCACCCCCCGCCCCGCGGGGCGGGAGAGCCGGAGGCCCCCATTGGGCAGCTGTCACTCGGCGCTCGCTTCCCATTGGCCGTCCACTGACAGTGGGAGCTCGCTATTGGGCAGGAGGGAATGTAAACCCTCTCTGAGATAGAGCGGAGGCCATTGGTTGGTGGGAAGGCTACGGGAGGTGATTGGTTGGGGGAGGGAGCGCCGCGAGCCGTCATTGGGCTGGAGTAGAATCGAGCAGCGATTGGCTGGAGTACAGAGTGCCGGGCTGCTATTGGCGGAGGGAGAGCGGTCTGAAGGCTGCAGCCTGTCACAGCGCGGCGAGGGAGCGCCTTTCTCCAGTGCGGGGCGGGGCAGCGCCCGGCGCGCCATTGGCCCTTTCTCTTCTCCCGTCGAGCTCAGCCCCAGAGGCCAATCAGCGCGCGGCGGGCGGGGGCCGCGGGAGGGGGCGGTGAAGAGCGGCGCTGCCATTGGCCGCGCGCGGCGCGAGGAGCGGTTTGAATCGGCGGCGCCTGAGGTGAGCGGCGGCGCTTGAGGGGAGGGGGCGGCTGAGGGCAGGGCGGGCTGAGGGGACCCTGAGGGGACGGCTGTTTCCCCCCAGGCATGGGGCCGTACCCCAGGCCCCAGCGGTTCCCAAGAACGGGATGTCCCCAAAATGGGGCGTTTGTCCCTTCAGGGTGAGGAAGATCCGTCAGTAAGCCCCAAAGGCAGAGGTGTTGTCACGCTGTTCGCTGGCCACCCGCGGGCACGGTGCTCCCCGTTGGGTCACAGCTGCCCTGGGAGAAGGCATCGCCCCGTATCAGCTCCGTGCGGTGCTCCGAGTGCCTGTGGGCAGCTCCCAGTGGGGCCTGTGCCGCCCCTCTGCCCTCAACACTTCCACACATTAACTGTAAACGCCTCTTTTGCAGCAGTGATGGCGAAGTACAAACGACGCCAACGAAAGCCGAGAGCCAGAGCGAAGCCCAGGCCGGGCAGGAAGGGAGCAGCCGCACCAGGGGGCCCGCGCTGTCCCACCCCACTGTAAGAGGCTGCGTTCCATCTTCCCTGAACCCAATGTCTGTGTGCTCCATGTGCTCCCAAAGGCAACAGACCAGTGCTTACAGGCTGTCGTTACAATGTAATTGCCATCTCCTTCTGTCCCAGGCCAGCGGGTGACTTTCCTCTGGATGCAGCCCCTGCCCCACGCCGGCCCTCGCTCTGGTCGTTGGCTTTGCCCAGCGTGGAACACGTGGTAAAGCCTCTGACAGCAACGGCGTCGTTGTTGTATTGCTGGTGGCACAGCACTGTCACACAGGTGTGTTCCTGCTCTTCTGTTTCTGCCAGTGTCTGAGGTTGTTCTTAGCACCCAGATCCAAGATATACATCAAATTTGAAAGCTAAGGTGGAAACTTAGTGATGTCTATTGCAACACCTAAAGTGTATATTGTGTGGTTTGTTGAAGGAATAACTATGAGAAGAATGTCCAAGATGGACTTTAAATGCATATGTGGAGTTGGGATTTTTGTATCACGGGATCAGGAGTGTATCTTCATGCTGTGCTTTTCTGTTGACCTCAGTGAGAAGGCTTTGCACTAGGACTGTCAGCAGTCATCAGGGCTCTCTGGAAATACAACTTATTGAAAATATTCATTTGGTTTCTCTTTATGCTTAGAGTTTTAAGGTGGTTAAAGAGACGGTATTTCCATCACAACTCTACTTAAGGGAGCTAAATACATTGCGAGAGCAGCTGGAGAAGTTGGAAACTGAATTTTCCAGACTACAAGGAATACTCCAGGTCAGTCCCAGTCCCAGTGGGGCAGGGTGATGCTTGCTAGTGTAAGGAACTGTGCTCAGTGTTTCACATCTTCACACTGAGCGTTACTGAGCTGCAGTTCCTTCATGGCTCAAGGGAGCTGGTTTTCTGGTGAGCCTCCTAAGAGGCCTGCTATGTCTTTCTGGATTAACTGAAGCCAGAATCTCCTTTCTCAAAAATTCTATCTACTTTTATCAGTGGATTTAATATCCTC
Source organism: Penelope pileata (assembly GCA_013396635.1). NCBI lineage: Eukaryota > Metazoa > Chordata > Aves > Galliformes > Cracidae > Penelope > Penelope pileata. The sequence continues at coordinate 126,048 of WBMW01001983.1, forward strand.
TTATTTATTTATATTGTTTTCAGATGAATGGAATTACGGCTTTGTCTTCAGAAAACTCTCTTTGTCAAAAGTGCAATAAAACAGTTCTGGGTGCTCCTGTACAAATGGAACTGGACCCATTGCCATCCATACCTGGGCCTTCTGCAGAGCAGCTGCTGCCCACATCCGCGCCCCCTCCGCCTCTGCCTCCTCCTCTTCCTCCACCACCACCACCACTGCCCCCACCAAAACTGCCTCCAGCACCTCTCCTCCTCAAACGGGGCAACGGCTCTAAGGCACTTCTGGTAGGGACTGAGAAGGTTTCTCTATCTCTTAACTCATGGTTGGGTTCTTTGGACATGGGTTCTTCAGGAATGTGTCTTTGTGAATGAGCTGATCTTAATTTCCCTTCCAATCACTTTTCATTTTCAGGAGCCATCACTAAAAAAAGATGTGCCGATGCAGATCACTCTCAAAGATCTCCTGAATGTAAAACTAAAAAAGACAGACAGCAGCCTGAGAACAGACAAGGTAAACCAGAGGACAATGGTTAAATGGATAATGGTGTATTGGGGACAACTCTGCACTGGAACCAGTGTATTTCCTGCAGTCCTTGTCTTAGCCTCTCATAGAATTGTCCACAAAATTAACTCTTCTTTTGCAAAATCTCAGTGATCACCTTTAAGGAATCCTTCCAGTTCTGTATGCGGGCATTTGAAATGAAGAAATTAAGTGACTAATGCCAATGTCAGCTCACATGCAGGACAGTTCTAATTTTAGATTAGGGGCTTTATGTTATCCATATATTTTGGACTTTTTTAGGGTTAGGGTTTGCAGTTTGTTTTTTGTTTTGTTTGGCTTGGGTTTTTTCTTTGTTTTTTGTTTCTTAAATAAATCTAAGTTTGTCCAAGACACATTAAAATCTTCATTCTTCAAAGAAGCATGAAAGCTATAAACGACTGAAGTCTATCAGAATATCAATATTAAACAGATCTAGGATCAATGAGGCCTTCTGAAGTTTATCTGTGGTAACATTTCCTTTCTATCTTTAGGCAGGATCACCAGGAAAGACACGCAGGGCATTAATTACAGTCTCTGATTTACAGAGTGTCAGTCTGAGATCTAAATCCAAATCATCAGCTCACATTGCAAGCTCCTTAGCGTAAGGCACTTTCATCCTTTCTTTGATATTAAATTTTTCTGTTCAAAATAGATTTTTCTGTTCAGAACAATGATGAACACTGTTTACACTGTGCAAAATGTTTTATTTTAACCTTTCTTTTACAGTAATACCTCACCTAAAAATCAGTTGGATCTTCGAAAACATCTTAAGAAAGTCAATATACAAAGGTAAGTTCCGCTCTATTCTCTTGTTTTGTTTTTCCAAATAAAATTAGAGAAGTAATCATAAATCCTTTTGTTTCCAATCTTTTCAGAAGTCCTGGAGGCACTCCACTAAATAATAAAGAAAACATTGAGTGTGGGACTGGATTGACACCAATCATGACACAGGCACTACGACGCAAATTCCAGGCAAGTCATGATGTCTGTCTTTTTGGAACAATAAGCTGGCTTAAAAATCTATGCAGTTTTGTACTGTTTTTTTTTTCTACTGTGCAGTGCCATTGGTGTATGTTGCACTCTCCATAATTCTCCCCCAAAAGTGCTCAGTACCCACAAATAACTCTGCTTGTTCTGTTGATTCCCATTTTAATGGTAAGGAAACTGCGGACCACAAATGCCATTGCCCATCTTTCAGCAGGTGATTTGACCATGCTAAGAAGAAAATTTGCTTTTATTTTATGGCCATTCCAGTGCTGTCAGTGTTCTCTCTAACAGCAGAGTTTTACTTTCCAGGAGAACAGAATCCGAGGATGAATGATGTCTTCTATCTTAAAGATTTGCTGTGTCTGTTTTCTTTTATGAAATGTCACCTAAGAATTGCATTTTATCTCAGTAGCAATTAGTACTAAGTTCATCTTCTGTGCTCTGACCCTGCTCTTGTTTTAACAGATGGCTCACCCAAAGAGTCCCTCGCCAGCCCGGCTGAGCGCTGCAAACAGCTTTGATGAACAGAAGTAGGCTTACAGAACAATGTATTCTTCCTTTATGGTCAGGAAGCCACTTGAATCCCATTTTAACGTCACTCGGGCACAATGGATCTGTGAGTAAATCTAGTGCATTTGACAAGGGGGCATTTTGAAAACACTTCCATCAGAATTCTGCCTTTTCTAAAGGCAACATCTTTCTAATGCATCTCAATCTATTAATGGAAAAAAGACAATGAGATTTCCTCAGTATTTTAATACCTGGCTGCTGCTGAAGGAGGGACTGTTACGTTCCTGGCACTCGTTCTGCTTGTAATATAAACGTGTGTTTGTTTATGGAAATTCATTATTTTTTTTACATGTTTTTTAACAAGAAGGATCTTGATGGTAATTGTACAAATGCAAAGAGAAGCAATTAGGCATTCCGATGCTACAAAAGTAAAAGTTTAAATGTTTCCACAATTAATGGTTAAAAGTGTACAAATCAATTGCAACATGTATCACTTTGGGCTGCTGTCAGGTCACGTTTAAGACTGAGCTGCTTCAGGGCACAGAGCTGGATGCCTCCAGCACTGGGATGAGCTCAGCAGCACACACGGTGTGGCTGTGCCATGGCTCCTCCCCTTCCCTCCTGCTCAGGACAAGGCCCTGCTTTACAAGGAACACAGCTCAGGCTGCTTTGAGAGCTTGTCCACAAGTCCTGTGCACGTTCCCATGGCACAGCTGTGCCCCCACTGTGGCACTGCCCAGCAGAGCATCCCCTTCAGTCCATCCCGAACCCTTGGGGAGCATCACTGGGCTGCAGGATGGGAAACAGCACCCACTGAGACTGGTGCTAGGCTGGGGGCAGTTCTGAGACTGACTCTGTGATGAAATGTTGTATGATACTCAGCTACCATGCTGCTGATAATGAACTGAGGTCAGCTCGTGTCTAACCGAGCTACCCCTCCGCTGCTAAAGGGATGAGGTCCGTTTGTAGCTCCCTGCGCCGTGCCCATCACTGGCTCCGTGCACCATTGCAGCACTCCCTACTGCAGCACACCCCCCCNCGGGAGGAGAGCGAGGAGGCGGGCGGCGGCACGGGGCAGGAGGGCGAGGGGGCGGCCAGGGATTACAACCAGCTGCAGGCTTACTACAGCCAGGAGAGCCGCGTGCTGTACCTGGTGCTCACCTCCATCTGCGACACGCCGCAGCTGCTGCGGGCCTGCCAGGACCTGGCTGCGGCCGAGAGCCGGGAGGATGGCTCTGGAGGGCCTCTGCCTCACGCCGAGGCCCACGAGTTCTGGAAGCACCAGGAGAAGCTGCACTGCCTCAGCCTCCTCTACCTCTTCTCCGTGTGCCACATCCTGCTGCTGGTGCACCCCACCTGCTCCTTTGACATCACCTACGACCGCGTCTTCAGGGCGCTGGATGGGCTGCGGCAGAAGGTGCTGCCCTCCCTGAAGGCTGCCATCAAGGACTGCCCGGTCGGCAAGGAGTGGAAGCTGAACTGCAGGCCCTGCCCGCCGCGCCTCCTCTTCCTCTTCCAGCTCAACGGGGCCCTGAAGGTGGATCCCCCCCCGGCCAGGGGCCAGGACCCCTGCGGCCACCTGGAAAAGCCGCCCCCCAAGAAGCACTCCCCCAAGAGGAGGCTGCAGCACGCCCTGGAGGACCAGATCTACCGCATCTTCCGCAAGAGCAGAGTGCTGACCAACCAGAGCATCAACTGCCTGTTCACCGTGCCTGCCAACCAGGCCTTCGTGTACATCGTGGCTGGCGGGGCGCAGGATGGAGAGGACCCTGTGGCCATGCTTCTCGATCAGCTCAGGAGCAACTGCACCATGAGAGAGACAGACTCACTGCTGGCTCCCACCCTGTCAGGACCCCGCAGGTACCAGATGATGCGTCACGGCAGGCAGCAGCTGTCCTTCTACGCAGAGAGCAGCAGCAGCAGCTCCAGTTCCTCCGGGCAGCTGGTGGACTGCACCCTCAAGGAGTTCTTGTGGCAGCACGTGGAGCTGGTGCTCAGCAAGAAGGGCTTCGATGACAGCGTGGGGAGGAACCCGCAGCCCTCTCACTTCGAGCTCCCCACCTACCAGAAGTGGGTTGCTGCAGCTCTAAAGCTGTATGAAGTGACCATCGAAGGCAAAGATGATGACCCGACTTCTATCACTGGCGAACTGAGCTCAAAAATCATGGGCAGCATCAAAGTCTTGGAAGGCTATTTAGACATAGACACCAAGTTCTCCGAAAACCGTTGCCAGAAAGCCCTCCCCATGGCCCACAGCGCCTATCAGTCCAACCTGCCCCACAACTACACCATGACAGTCCATAAGAACCAGCTGGCACAGGCCTTGCGTGTGTACAGCCAGCACGCCCGCGGGCCGGCCTTCCACAAGTACGCCATGCAGCTCAACGAGGACTGCTACAAGTTCTGGAGCAACGGGCACCAGCTTTGCGAGGAGCGAAGCTTAACTGACCAGCACTGCGTGCACAAGTTTCATTTGCTCCCCAAAGCAGGTAAAGAAGCTCGTTTGTGATTAGTTCTTACAGTTTAATTTTGTACCTAGTTTAAAATGCTTTTAGCTTTCGTGAGCAATTCAAGCTTCATGTCCTGGACAGCTTATTGCAGGGAGTGTACACAATGCATTTGCACATTGCACAGGACTAGGACATCAAAGAAGCTGTAGATGGTGAGGCACTGTTTCGTGTTGTCAGTGTTATAAAGGCATAATCTCCAATAACTATTCTCATGTCTTTATGCCCTTGCATCCTCTAAATGCTGTCTAAAACAGACACCACTACCCTGCTGATATTGAGCTTAGGAGTAGTCCAGCCATTAGTAGTAACTTTGATTCCGCATTGCTAATTGGAGATGTTGCACTGGAGCTCTTCTAACAAGAGATACAGAGGAGAAGAAAGTTCTTCAGAAAAGCAGAAGTGCCTTCTGCCTCCTTTTGTGTAGCTTGATTGCGTGCAATGAAGGCAGAGAAACTGAGATAAAAGTCTTAAAGGCAGAAGCACTATTTATGCCTTCTAAGAAGCTTCTAAAAGCAAAGATTCAGTTTAGTTGTATAATCTACACTGGAACTTTGTATACAAAGTGGGAAAGAGAAAAGGAGTCGCTGGTGAATAGTTTTGCATAGGTACACAGCAAGGAAGAGGCAGTGGATGAAGAGAATCAAAGAATCTAGGAATAGTGAACATTTTGTCTGATTGATTTTGCTTTTAGGGGAAAAGCCAGAAGCAGACAGAAATCCTCCAATCCTGTACCACAACAGCCGGGCTCGTTCCACTGGTGCCTGTAACTGTGGAAGAAAACAAGCTCCTCGTGATGACCCCTTTGATATCAAAGCAGCTAATTATGACTTCTACCAGGTAACTATTGGGTCTCTATTTTTGCCTTGAGCAATGTTTTTGCTTCGTCAACAAAGTCTGTATTCTGAAGTGACCACAAATAAGTTTCCTCTTAACCAGCTGCTTAGGGAAAACATACCTGGGAGCAGGAATTGTTTGCATGATGGGCTGAGGGGGCAATTTAAGTCTTCACTGCATGCCAACAGGAGCATCTTCAAGTGTGCTGGTCCATGTGAATTCCTTTGTGCTTAGGCTGTACTCCCATTGCTGCTTTTGATTTTCACATGGTACAGACCTCTTGAACCTTAATTGCGCATGCTGAATGTTCTGACTCTGAACTCTCCCATGACAAGTTGGAAAGTTAATCACATTTTCTTTTTCATAGCTGCTGGAAGAAAAATGCTGTGGGAAACTGGAGCACATCAATTTTCCCATATTTCAGCCAAGCACACCTGATCCAGCACCTGCGAGGGATGAGTCATCGCCTGCCCCTCCAGAAGGCGAAATTGAGAAACTTAAAGAAAAAGAACCTCAGACTCAGGGTGAAAGCACAGGTCTGAGCTTAGCCCTCAGCCTGGGTCAGTCAACGGGCAGCTTGGGCACTTACCCACCCGATGCTCAGGGTGGAGGGGACAATGCAGAAGGTCAGGGGCAGAGTGGGGACTCCAAAAGTGAGAAGAGGCCCAGCCTGGTAGATCGGCAGGCGTCCACTGTTGAGTACCTCCCTGGGATGCTCCATTCGAATTGCCCCAAAGGCCTTTTGCCCAAATTCTCCAGTTGGTCACTGGTTAAGCTGGGGCCTGCTAAGGCTTATAACTTCCACACAGGCCTTGACCAACAAGGCTTTATCCCTGGAACAAACTATTTAATGCCTTGGGACATTGTCATCAGGACAAGAACTGAAGATGAAGGAGACTTAGATACCAATTCCTGGCCTGCACCTAACAAGGCTGTTCCTGCAAAAAGAAGTGCAGTTGTGATGGGAAGAGGAAGACGGAGAGATGACATAGCTCGAGCTTTTGTAGGATTTGAATACGAAGATGCACGTGGTAGGAGGTTCATGTGTTCAGGGCCTGATAAGGTGATGAAAGTGATGGGAGGAGGGCCAAAGGAATCTGCCATCAAAGCCCTCAATTCTGACATGCCACTCTACATCCTGTCGTCGACTCAGGGACGAGGACTCAAGCCGCATTACGCTCAGTTCATGAGACTCTTCGTGGTAGTTCCCGATGCTCCACTGCAAATAACATTGACACCTCAGGTAAGAAATGGAAAATTTCTGATGTTTTTGTATGTGAAAACTGTCAGCCATCAGACTCCACAGGGAGCGTTTCAGTTTATCTTTTCAGAGGAGAGCGGGATGAAGCAGGAGAAAATTAACGCAGTTAGCAATTTGTCATGTTTGAAACTGAGGCACTAATTGAATGTGCTTATTTTGCTGCTTATTCCCAGCTTACATCTATATCACACCTTATGACTCCTAAGGGTGTGTTTTTACTTGGAAAATCTGTTATGCAACGCGTTGTAAATTCCATGCATCAGTTCCTCATGTGAATAAGGCTTTCTCAGTCTTTTAATGTGAATTATACATGACCTATATTAAATGTTGCTGACATCCTTCACGTTGGTCTAGGTTAACAGTAGGCATATCTGTGCTACATTATTGAAATCTCCTGTTAATGTGTAGTGTTTAGTACTGCTTGGAAGGCAAATGGTTTGTATTTGTGTTGAGAGCCACAGCTGCAGCCTTAAATATAGCATCTTGCCTGTAGTAGAACTGGAAGCTTGTGGATGGCTCACAAAAGTGAGTGGCACAGTGGTTTCCTGGAATGTGCTGAAGTGGGTGAGATCCTAACCACAGGCAAAAATTAGTAGGCGTCCTTGGATTCATTGGGCTCTTAAGTCTTTATTCTGGTGATGATTGATTATCCACTCATTTCCTTTTTGCTTTCAGGTTCAGCCCGGGCCACCACCTTGTCCTGTATTTTACCCTGAGAAACAGGAAATAACTCTTCCATCTGATGGACTCTGGGTGCTTCGATTTCCATATGCGTATGTGACAGAACGTGGCCCCTGCTTTCCTCCAAAAGAAAGCCAACAACTCATGAGTTACAAAGTTCTCCGAGGAATACTGAAAGCAATTACGCAGTAAGAAGTGTTTTGGTGGGTTGATTTTTAGTTTAAAAAGGGTGGTCTTTGATCCAGATATGGATTTTGATTCATGTTGTTACCTAACGGATGTCACTGATCTAGTGAACTCCACTGTTTTTCACTGGAACAGACTGGAAATAGGTTGGTATCAAAGCAGAGAAAGGAATTCAAGAAAAATGTAATTTTTCTGTTTATTAAGTTTTTGTATGTAAAAAATAAAAGCTGGTTGTTGTAATATACTGAGCCTGTATTACTACGTGTGTTGATGATGATGCTTTTCCCCATCGTATCTTTCTACATATTTATTTAGGAACACTCAAAAATGCCTGAAATCAAGACTTTCCTGTGTTATATTGAGGCAATGATGGGCAGAATCTTTTCTTTTTCTTCTAAACAAGTTGTTTGTAAAGAATTGATGCTTTTAGTATGGTGATATGAGAAATTGTTCCTTTGTATTACAATATTGCAGTTCTGATTTGTATTACCAGCCAGAAACTGCTTCCTTCTATGCCAAGATTAAATATCTTACTGCACTTGTATTCATAGACCAGATTTTGATGAAAGGTTAATCTAATTCCCTATTTTGCAGTGACAGATCTCTTTGGAAACCAAACCTGCTGGTAAAGCTGTGGAAGGAGTAAAGCAGTGTTTGTCCAATAGGAGCAACTGCAGCATCAGCTGTCAGCATGGCTTGATTAGTAGTGATTAAAAGAGACTTTTTGTTGCTAAAAGGAGGCTTTTGGCCCAGTGTGGATCTCAAATTGTGTGTTACTGTCCTGAAGATGTGTGTGACGTGCACTGAGGTCCCAGGGCTCCACCAGTGCCTGTGCTGAGGAATTAGTCACGCTAAGTCAGCTCCTAACCGCCGAGCTAAGATGTATGACTGCTAGGTGGCCCTGGGCCCAGAGCTAATTTAATTTCCAGAATGTTTGTCTTTAATTAGCATGCGTGCAGGGTTCAATTTGCCAGTTTGTAATGGTTATTGTAGCGCATGGCCAGAGCTGAGCTGGCTGCTGCCTTGCTGTAGGGCAGTGCCGTGGCACAGCCCTTCTCTGGCTGTGGAGGAGACGCTATCTCCCTCTGCTCTCCTTAATGAATTCACATTTCCCTTAATGAATTCAGATATAGCGCGCGTTTTGCGCTCTACTGAGCGCAGTACTCAATAAAACGGAAATCACCACAGCGAGCAGCCGCCTCAGAGCTGTGGAACATTGGAGGAAACGGAACCCGAACGGCCGTTGTCCCGGCGAACCCCAACACCGGAGCGCGCCCGCCGCGCCTCACCGCTCCCCTCAGGGTGGGGAAGAGCGGGAAGCTCCCGGCGCCTGCGCGCTGCTGCCACCTCCCGGCCCGGGGGCGGGGGGAGCGGTGCGGCTGCGCGGCCGCAGTGATAGCGGCTCCCGCAGCGCCGCCGCCGTCTCCTCCTCCTCGTTGGGAGACGGCTGCGGCCGGCGCAGGGCCGGGCGGGGGTGGGGCGGGAGAAGCCGGGCGGAGAGAGAGCGGCTCAGCCGGCGAGAGGCGCGCGATGTCGGCGACGCTGTATCTGCTGTCCACGCTGGGGGGATACGTCCTCACCTCAGCGCTTCTCCTCAAGTGCCCGGGGCTGCTCCACCGGCCCAAGCGGCAGCGCTTCCGCTGCCGGCACATCTCGCACCGCGGCGGTGAGTGAGGGAGGGAGCGGGGGGCCGGGTCCCGCTGTTCTCCCTTCAGGGCTGCGGCGCGGTTCGGGGCTGCCCCGGCGCTGTCGGGAGGGTCCGGACCGCCGCGGTGCGATGCAGCCTTTCAGCCTTCCTCCCGTAACCTAATTTTAGGTGCCACCTGCTGACCGGTGCTTGATTTCAGGAGCTGAAGTAATCTCTCAGCCCTAAAACGCGTCGCTCGAAAGCGGCACGTTTGGCCGATGGCTCGGAACGGGCAGGGGTTTAATTCCTGGCGGTTCAGGGTTTTAACGCCTAATTCCCAGCCAGGGAACGCTGCGTCCCTCAGCACTCTGAGGGGGGTCCGCAGGGGCTCTGGGGTGGAGCTGAGCCCGTTCTGCCCCTCATGCACCCTCTTCAGCCCTGCTGCTGGCTGCTTGCTTCTCCAGGATGCCTCAAACCAGCTCGGAGCTGTTCCCTGCTGCCTCTTCCTTTCAGCTCATGACCATGCTGTCAGTCAATTTCCTCGTATTTTGCCCCAAATTGTGCGGAAGATGCTGGAGGCTGAGTCTAAACGCTCCAGACATCGTCAGCGGCGCTGATCTGTGTGGTGTTTGGTCATGGTTCCACTCAGTTGACCTGAACTACTGCTGCCTCAAATCATTAAAACACGAAACATCTCAGAGCTTTCACTGCTGGGATTTCTTGTTTTGGCTTGTGAGATAGGTTAAGCTTCTTTATAACTCAGGCTCTTCAAGTATGGCATCAAGAGCACCTTGCTTGGAGTGCATTGGCTGTTTCCTGGTGGGTAGGTATGTGATGGTATGTGCTTTTATTTAGCAATCAAAGTTTCTTAATTCTCATTGTCACCGACTCGTTAATTGGGAAGCAGTTGCAAGCTTGTGGATGACTTCGGAGGAACTTGGTGTGACCTCTTTAATCTTCTTTTGTTCTCACTTCTTCGCCTTGGCCTCTGTTAAGGTACACAGCCCTAAGCCCCGAACGCGAGCGTCGTGCTTAGTGCCATGAGAAGGGCAGGGAAGCTTTGCTTAAAGGGAGGATTATTCGTTAGGGGTTCCGAGCCAAAGTCCAAGGTCTCGGAGTTGCTCTGTGTCTGTGGGTGTAGGAGGAGTACACCTGGGGTGAAAGTACAGCCCTCAAGCGGCGTCTCAGCAGCTTTTTGTTCGGTGCTATGAGGCTGAAGATTGCTTACGTTTCACGCTCTGTCGTGTTTACCTTGTAGCTTAAATTCCTGTGGGACTTCAGTGCTCATCAGGCCTTAGCCATGCTGCAGTTTCAGATGCAGTGTCAGGTTTCCTATTGCATTACTCCAATTAACTTCAGAGCTCGGGGTAACGCTTGACTTTTTCCTCCCTGAGATGAAGCTTTGCATGTGAAGCTTTTGAAGTCCGTGGGGCTTTTGCTTCTTTCTTCCTGCAGAGTGTTTGTTATCTCAGTTCATCATTCCTCTGTAGAGGCATCCCGGAATTATTTCTTTACTTTTGCAAAGTTTTAAAATCACGGATTTCTGAGCTCAGTAATTATATCTTGATACTCTGTGCTAGAGTCCTCCCTCGATGCCAGCTGCAGACAGAGGTATTCTCTGACACCAGTGTGTGTATCCAGCCTGTCTGAGGTCTTTATTAATCGTGGAATAGCTGACATCGAGAGGGACTGCTGGAGATCGTCGTGTCTGGCCCCTGCTCACAGCAAGGCCAACTGCAGCAGGTTGGTTGGGACCCTGTCCAGTTAGCTTTTGAGTACATCCAAGGATGGAGACTCTATAGCCACTCTGGGCAGCCTGTTCCAGTGTTTGGTCACTCTTACAATAAAAAAGTTCTTTTTCTTATGCTTAAACTGAATGTCCAGGATTTCAGTTTGTTCCTGTTGCATCTTGTCTTTTCGGTGGGCACCACTGAGAAGTTTGGCTCTGTCTTCCCCACCTCCTCTCATCAGGTGTTTGTAGCTGGTGGTAAGGTCTCCCCTCACTTCTCCAGGCAACAGTCCCAGTGCTCTCAGCTAAGCATCTCGCTCAGATTCCCGTCAGAATCTCTCATCCATCCATTTTCACTGCCCTTCTCTGGTAGATCCATGTCTCTCTTGTACTGGGGAAACCAAAATTACTAAGGATCATTTTCTTCAGCCATGGCTTTGGCCATTTCATGTCCTGTGAAGCTTGCTTGTTGCAGTTCCCTTTTCTGAAAGTGGTTTGTGAAAGCCATATTGCTGATTTACTCCTCCTTTTTCAGTTGATCTCTAAACTTTTTCCCTCACTTCCCCAAAACACAAGTCACGCTTTTTGTTGCCAACTGGTTTGGCTCCCCACAACCTACCTCCCTGACGTGACTTGCTGCAGCAGTCGTTTGAAGTTCTGTTTTAGTAAATTTCTGCTCATAAACATCAGGATAATGTTCTGATCACAATTTTCTTTCCCCTCTCTTGCAGCTCGGGATGTAGTGGCTGTAATAGGCTGTACTGTCACAGCTGATAAGTTATCTAGAACTTCAGTTTTTATTGTAGTTAATTTATAACCAATCATCCAGGTGCTATGCAGGGTTTTCCCATCTGTTAGGCACGTCAGAGGTATTTGAGATTCTTGTGCTCTCCTTTATCCCTAGATCACATCTGCCACTTATTCCTAATTCTGCAGCCAAACTTCATAAAATATTGGTGAATGTCTAATTGCAGAAGCTGCAGTGGATTTACCACGTTGGTTTATGTTAAACCATGGAGGTTTTCTCAGCTAAGCCTTTCTTTGTAAGCTCACCAATGCAAGCTAACCCAATAAAAACAACTTCAGGTCTCTAGTTGTGTGTTCATGGAACTGCATTGCTTTAATTAAACAGCTAAACACAGACTTATCTAAGTGCTCATTGGCAAAGCCTTGTAAGTAGGTGAGGCCTTACTGCAGCTTTTATAATTGCTGTTTACAAATCCTGTTGTTCATCACTGGCAGAGGAGTTAAAATTTGCATAGATATCTTCATCATTCCATGTATCTTCCTGAAGTTGATTTACTTTTCAGTTTGTGGCATGTTTTCTGAGGCAGGGAGAAGGCACAACCTTTTCCAGACCCCTAGCCAGGCTGATTTTCAAAGCTTTTATGTAGAGAACAATGGCTTATGAGTTGCAGATTTTATTCCTGTCAGAGAGAGAAATTAATTTGCTTGTCCTTCGTTTCCTTAACTGGAGTTAATGTGTTTCATTCCCTGTGTATGGCATCTCTCTTTGCCAGCAGCATAAGCCTTTATTGGCAGATTTGTGCTGTTTCAGGAGGCATCCTTGCACTGCAAAAAGAGGTTTTCAGTATCGACTGGATTATGTGCTTAGGGAACAGCAGCTTCAGAGCGTTCTCCCCCCATGTCACCTTCCCTCTTGCTGCTCCTCTCTTACCTCTGAAATTGACTTTATGCATCGTACCCTTACATGCCTGCAGAGCATGTTGTCTTAGCCAAATGCAACGACGTTAAGGAAAAACAGGGCAGCCAAACTTTGCTAAAATAAACACTTTCATTTGCATATTCAAAGTATGCAAATCCAATATAACAGTCTTGTCTTTTTTGTCTTTCCTGATTCTACCTTCATACTCATTCCTCCAAATATGAACATTTTAAATCTAATAATTTTGTATTTAATTCCTCTGGGATTTGAGGTGAGGGAAAGGATTTAGCGCATGTTCTAGTTTTTATTATTTTTGTAGGTGCTGGAGAGAACCTGGAGAACACGATGGCAGCCTTTCACCAGTGAGTACAAATGGAACCAACATGTCTATATCAGTGCTGTTGTTGTTGTCTTTAATGTGTGAAGTAATCATAAGATGTTTGGACTTCCATCAGTTATTTGGGGTGCAGTGCCCAAGTCATCTCTCCTTTGAATGACTTATGTGGGTTGCTTAACATTGCTCCAATTTAATATGTAGAAATCTGAGGTCTCATTTCTTCTTCTTCTGCCTAATTATATGTGGAACAATACTACTGCCATGTTTAATGGAGATTACATCTGTTAATTTATCATTGTGAAGCTATTTTTGTAACTAATCATCCAGATAAATTGATATTTCTCAAAAGGTATTTCAGATCACAGCCTATAGCAGTGTGCTAATTAGCATACAAGGCAGGATTTCAGGTCATCTGAATTTGTTGACTGCTGGTATGGCTGTAAGCACTTCCCTTACATATTCCACAGTTTCAGGGCATTCAGTTCCCTCCTCTGTACAGAAGGTTAATAATTTGTCTCCCACGAGTATCGTGACTGAAGTCTTAATGTTAACAAACTTAATGTATCATCTGTAAAGCTATTAAAATTGTTTGAGTTATGTTTTTTCACCTCGTACCCATACTTCATTTGCAGGATGTATGAAAGCCTCTTATCTCAGGGTTTAAAATTGAGTTGGTACTGGAAAGCCTTTTAAGCCTCCAGCATTTCAGAAGCAAGGAATTCTAACAGTGTTCTCAAGAGCGTTTGAAAAAGCAGCGTATCTAAAACTCCAGCTGCCAAAGAGCAGTGACCAAATTATGTAGGCTACTCTTTGTTCTTGTGGGTTTTTTTGTTTTGTTTTTAACTTCCTTTGTGCTAAGTAGCCTCATCAGTTTGCACATTTCCTTGCAGGCTGAGTAGTGCCAGCTTTCCCAACCAAGCAGTGCTATTGAGAGTACTGCAGGATTTTCTATCTCCATGGAAGCTTAGCATAGTTTTGTTTTATTCCTGCTGGCCTCTTTTGAACTCTGCTACCACACTTTGCAGAAAGTGCTTCTTTTTTAACCACTTCTTAATTTTGATTTAGTATCACATTGGTTTAATATGGACAGGGCTCTTAAAAAGAAAAGATATACCACAACTTATTTTTGTTTCATTCTCAGAGGTGAGCTCTAGTACTACAGTAAGAGCTGCACTCAGAGTCAGGCATTTGTCTGCTTCTGTTCTGACCATTCTAGGCCAATTGCTGACAATTATTTTACAGTCACAGTGTAGACATTTGCAGTGTCTTGAAGTATTTGGGATTCTGGCATAAAAGATGTCCTAATAGTTTATTTAATTGTCTCTATTGCAAACATGTAGTTTAGCATTGCCTCAACAGGAAGCTGCTAAGTAAACTGTCCAGATCTTATCTTACTGTATTTCTCTTTCTTTTATGACCATACTTGCTTTAGAGAGAAAATTTTAAACTCTATAGTAACAGCAATAAAAATGTGGTCAACTCAGAATTTATAAGCTCTACAGGCCTTGCCTCCTCCTACTGTTTGAAAACTGTTGAACTTAAATGAGCAAAATGCTCTGCCACCCTGATTTGCAAATGTGACCTGCTTTACAACTTGGATTCTGGTGTGGTTGGATCAGGGCACATTTTACTGATGGAGAACATCTGAAGTCTTCTCTGTAGCAATATAGATCTTACACTTTAGTACAGAGCTGCACAAAGCTGATCTATAGCTGAAAAAACCAGCTCTTTAAAGAAGCTTACTAGCAGCAAGCTACTGGTAAGAGCCTGGCAAATTCTCAAGTTTGTTACCAAGGCAAGTTGTTCTCATTTCTCCACTTGGCATCAGTCCTGAACTTTTCAAACAGTAATATTTCTAATAAATTCTGATGGTTAAATGACAATGCATGGTTCTAGATGAGGATGTCCTCTAAAAACTTGGCAAATCTCCTCTAGCATAGTTGGAAATGCTTTTTACCAAGAGGAGTGGTTACACAGAATGGATGTGGATCTTCTGTGTATAATAGGATTTGTTTTCTCCTAATTCTTAATTAGTGGCACTGGAAAACAGTTAACAAATTGGTTTTAATTTAACAATCCCCTTCCTGACCATTATTCCAGTTGGACCAGAAATTGTGTTAAACACTTAGAGCAGCATGTCCTAATTTTTTTGTTGTTTTGTTACTGCATTTTTAAATGTTCATAGCATGCATATACTTCCTGACTAACTTAAATCAAGTAAAAAAGATGTTCCTATCCTTGTCATGTTGTTTCTGCTTACTGCAGAACTGATCTTCTTTTATGAGCACTCATGTCTTCTAGTGGTAAATGTGCTCGTACTGATGAGCATCACCCTCCAAGCTCTGACACAATACTACAGAGGCAGGTTTCTCAATATTGAGCAGTAGGCTGCAACAGACAAGCATCACTTCTGTGGAAGACAGAGCCAAGGCTCTTGAGTCCAAATCCCATCTCTGATTCACAATACTTTGTTTATTCTTGCATCAGCTTTCTACTGCAACAGAGTTATTTGTTTCTTGCTTGGCATTAAGGTTGTGAGGACTCATTGCATCATAAAGCATCGGAAGTACCTTCCCTGGGATTAGTTCAACTGAATAACATGTACGTGTTACGTTCAGACCTGTACAAAATACATGTGTGCTTCAAGGCAGGCTTCTTTGCTTCCAGTGCTGTTAATATAGGAACAGACATGCTGGAGCTGGACTGTCACCTGACGAAAGATGAGCAAGTGGTTGTGTCCCATGATGAGAACCTGAAGAGAGCAACAGGAGTTGATGTCAATATATCGGACCTCAAATACTCTGTAAGTTAAAGGTGTTTAAAAGTGCTTTTGTAGAATGGCTGAGGTGAGCAGGAAGGTTGTGTGTGTGTATGCAAAACCTAAGGAGGGGATTCACCTTGTCTGACTAAAACGACTTCACTAGGCTGGCTGTGTAGTCAGGGGGTAAAAACAGGCACATTTCTGGAGGCTGATTAACTGCATCCAACTGCAGCGTGGATGAATAGCTGTCTGGAGGCGGGCCTGTTGTGCCATACTGGTGACAAAGGAACATTAGTCAACAAGCTGCTTCTCCTATAACTAGCTATTTAATGGGCAAAACTGGTAGGGGAATCCCACCTGCATTGATGATTTGAAAAGCCTGTTCTACAGAACTACCTTTGCATCCTATATCAGTGAAGTTTTCAGATGAGCATCTGGAAACATTTTGCCTTATTCAGCTGCAGGTAACAGCAATCCAAGAATGCCAAGTAGTTCAAGTAAGAATGAACAAAATGCTTGCAAAATCATTTTTAGGCAAGAAATAAAAAAGAATGAGTTTTGTCTTTAAAGGTAGCTGACACGGCTTATGAATTACTATTTCTTCGAAAGAAAAATCATGATCATATCCCTGCATTTAAATTAGTGTTCTTTTTTCCCTTCATTTTTAAGGAACTTCCACCATATCTCAGCAAATTGGATGTCACATTTCAGAAAGGTAAGCTTTTGTTTTCTGCTGTTTCAGTGTGCAGTTATATGGTAACTAGTTTTTCATATGGCAATTTCTTGTTTTGACGAAGGGAGTAGAAAAATGTGTATCTGCTTCTATCAGTATCTGGATAAGAGAAGTGTTAGAAAGAAAATAGAATCCTTTTGTTTATGTACAGTGATACATAGAGCCAAGAGCAGCTTCAGACACTGAAATTTGGGGATTTTGCTGTCTGTTCTCTTTACTTAGTATGCTTCTTTGGTGCATTTTTCTTGAAGGAAAGGCTTTTCTGGTTGTATTGGGTATATGGTAACTGAGCTCGTGCTGGCTAGTTCAGGATTTTAATGATGCCTGCACTCCTACGGTTGCAAAAATAATGACTGAATTTTGTGTAGTTTGGACCTAAATGTCAAAATGGCTCAGCACATTTTCATTGCAGAAGTGAGCTTGTTGTAATTAATTACAGCTACGTAAGTGAAGTTGATGGTGTTTTTTCTTTGGTTGTTTGATTTAATTTTGAAAATGTGCTAATTCTGGAAACCACATTATTTTTACTTTTAAGATAACAAGTGCTCTGACATCTCAGCTTTTATTATAAATGGCCACAGCAGTGACAACTTTCTTCTTTCACCAGAATGTCACAGTGAGGGAAAAGATAACCGTATTCCACTCCTGAAGGAGGTGTTTGAGGCATTTCCACAAACTCCTGTCAACATTGACATCAAAGTGAACAACAATGTGTTGATCAAAAAGGTACGTGGAAGCCATCCAGAGAGACCTAGACAGGCTCGAGCAGTGGGGCCAGGAGAACCTCATGAGGCTCAACAAAGCCAAGTGCGAGGTCCTGGACTGCAGCAACTCCCACTGTCAATACAAGCTGGGGGGCAAAAGAATTGAGCACAGCCCTGTGCTGTGATCCAAGGGATGGAACACCTCTCCGACAAGGACAGGCTGAGAGCTGGAGCTGTTCACTCTGGAGAAGAGAAGGCTCCAGGGAGACCTGAGAGTGGCCTTTCAGTATCTAAAGGGGAGTTACAAAAAAGAAGGGGACAGACTCTTTAGCAGGGTCTGTTGTGATAGAACAAGTTGAGATGGTTTCAAACTAAAAGAGGGGTGATTTAGATGGGATATAAGAAAAAGTTTTTTACTATAAGAATGGTGAAGCACTAGAACAGGTTGCCCAGAGAGGTGGTGGGTGCCCTGTCTTTGGAGACGTTTGAGGTCAGACTGGACCAAGCTGTGAGCAACCTGATCAAGCTGTAGGTGTCCCTGTGCATCGCTGGGGAGTTGGACTACATGACCTTTCAAGGTCCTTTCCAACTCAGAAGATACTGCGATTTGGCAAACAGCTTTTTACTGACCCTTTATCTCAGCATAAAACTGATGAAGAGATGCCAAGCTGTTGTCTTTCCTTCTACTTCATATGAAGGATTTTTTATGGACTGTTGCCTACAAATGCAGCATAAAAACATGACGTCAGTGTAAAGATAAGCGTTTATGACAGAACACTTTGGCATCCAGTTTTTCTTGCAGATGTAGTGATATTTCCTTTCATCTGTTGTCCTGAACACAAAGTAGCATAATCATCTTAAAATGGGAGGGAATGTAGAAGGATTATCTTTTCTGCGATGGCTTTTGTAGTTAAAAAGTAGCAAGTAGAGTTTCCATTAAATCATTCTGCATGTAATATTCAATGGGAGCATGTTTGATTTCTGCTTTTTTGGTTCTATATTACAGGTTTCAGAGCTGGTGAGTCAGTATAAACGAGAGCATTTGACGGTATGGGGGAACGTCAATTATGAGGTTGTATCCAAGTGTCTTAAGGAGGTAAGAATGGATCCAGATAAGCTTTGTTCTTGCCTGCTTGTTACTGTGTGATGACATGTACAGAAAAGCACCCTGTAAATCAAGATTGACTGAGCTATGCCAGGCTTTTACTTATGATCTGAAACTTTTCGCTTAGTGTAGTAAGCAGAATAAAAACTGTTACAATAAATCAAGCATAATTAGCACCCGTATATTCTGCAATAAAGCATTTAAGGAATGAAGCTTAACTGTGTTTTATACGTGCTCTGTAATATATGGAATCTTCTGATTTTTTGCCAAGACCGCCTGGAGCCAGTATTGCACATCATTTATTTGGTACAAAAGCAATTTTTATAAAGATTGCTTATTGTATGTTTCCTTTTATTAAAAGAATAGATGTTGATATTAGTTGCCACCCACTCTATTGGTATAAACCTGTTCTACAGCTATACATTCTATTCCTCTTTGTGCTAAGAAGTTGTACAATTTAGAATTAAATTATGCTTAGTCCTAGAGGAAAATGATATCGTTAAGATATCTTAACCCAGATAAGGTATAATTGTTCTTTCCTGGTTCCTGCAGAATGCTGACATTCCCATCATCTTCTGTTTGCAACGTGTCCTTCTGCTTCTTGGCCTGTTCTACACTGGTCTGCTGCCATTCATTCCTTTCAAGGAAGAATTCTTGGAAATTCCCATGCCTTCTATCATCCTCAAGTGAGTTAGAATTGGTCGATGGGTACCATGCTGAAGTAATAGTAAAAACAGGGGAACGATAGTGCCAGCTTGAGCATTGATTGAGTCGGTGAGCTTGGGCTGAGTGAACAGGGAAATGAAGCATTTCCAAGGGAAATGCGGTGTGCAGGAAGTTAGGTACAGTGATGTAGTACGTTCTCAAGGCACTGCATAAGAGTTCATGGTAAGGAAGTAAAGTTCTGTTGGAAGTATTGCTTTTTCTTTAATCTGAAGGTTCCCATTTATTGAAGGTCTCATTTTCTGAAGAAATTTTAAGGAAATTAAGGCCTATCTGAAAAGCTGACTTGCTGCTCTCAGTGTTCTGATAGTTTGACCACATCACATTAAAAGTTTTGTAGTGATGCTCCTCTTTCAGAGTTAGAATTCAGTCAGTCCTTTTATGTCCTTCAGGTGGAAAGGGTGATTATGAAAAATGTTTAACATCTTTATAGTGTATGTCCCAAAAGACAATGTATCATTTCTTCTAGTTTAGTCACTTTTGTGTATTCATAAGTGAAAGTTATACAGATTTTCTTAGTGTGTCTCTAGCCAGCTTTGAGTTACACTGTTGTTAGTGTGGGATGCTTGTGTATGTCGGTGTTTGACAGCATCCCCTGTAAATACCATCTTCAGGCAGGATAGCAGCTTGTGCTGGTGCCATCTAGGTAGTGGTATGCTGCAGTGCAGTACAAATAACTGATTTTTGCATCTTTCTTCCTCTTTCTCAGATATAGAAACAGAACAAACTAGTCTAAGGCCAAGAGGCAAGTCAGTAGTAGGGTGGATATGAGATTTCATGTGCTCTTTGTTTCTCATACCTTACTGAAAATGTTGCTGAATACCCATTTCTGCTGCTTCTCTTCAATGTAGCACATTTATCTTGTGTAACCCAATTCTAAGTCACTGGCTTGAAGTCAGAGGGAAATTACTGCTCTAACTTGAGAAACTGCAAGACTAATTCTTCATGTTTCTTTCGCAGAAACATCTCAATATTTTAACCTGTACTCCGGTAATTTTTTTTTCCTCTTCCTCAACAGTCTGAAAGAACCACAAAAGATGACAAGAAGCCAGAAATTTATTATCTGGCTAGCTGACACGTAAGATTTTAATCTTATTAAATTTTTAATCACATTTTGTTTCAATATTGACAGTCGGCTAAAGCAGCTAAGAGCAAGTTATTGCTATAACTACTTGTTAGGTTGTGATTTTTTTCAATTTCTTCTAGCAGTTTTGTCAGTGCAGCATAAATCATATTCAGTTCTTTCATTTTCACACACACTGAAACGTATTGAGATACAGTAGCAGTGCAGAGTACCCTAGAGGTCATCACATCAATACATTTTCCATGAACATCAATAGGTGTTGAAAATGTCATATATGCTTCTGGTTCTTGAACAAATATCTTTCTCTTTTCTGCAGACTGCTAATGCGGAAAGCACTTTTTGACCACCTCACTGCTCGGGGCATTCAGGTACGGTGTGGCAAAGCTAAAGAAAATCAACTTTTGATCTAGTGGGAATCTGAACCAGCCAGATCTGGCCTTAAAATGGAGTCATGTTCTCTGTCCTTTTTTGTGAGCATTATGTTAGTTTAAGTCCTTAGTAGATTCTACATTACCTGAAGTAAATCTTCATTAGTTGGGTGGGGGGGGTGCAGAATCCTTTTTTAATATTTTAATTTATAAAGGTTTTTTAATGTAAATAAATTCTTGTATTTAGAAGGCAAGAAGCAAACTCAGAATTCATCATTTGCCTGTATAGTTAATTTTAAATAAATATATTTCTTCATCTTCTGTTACCAAAAACAGTAACATCCAACTGGAATAATCTTTTAAAAAATCTCCCTAGCCAGCATTTCACTGCTGATGGAGTTGAATATTTTTCATATTTCTTTATAAAGAGTAGACAGCACATATTATGAAATATGCCTATTGTGTTCCTAGTATTGTAGGTTGCTTTTTGGTTCCTGAACAATAGCTTATTACGCTTGCGCAAAGGGAGAATTATATGTTTGGAAAAGGTCTCTTATTTAAATCTTTAAGATTTTTTTCCACTTCAAACTTAAGCCTACAAAATCTGCTAAGCTGCTTACCTGTTTTGGGCTTTTTTCAACTTTTGGAAATATCTGAAGACTCGGGTAACAATGGAGTTAAAATCAACTAGAAAACCTTCTCGTGCTTTTTTCCTTTGAAGCAGGATATGTTTATGTGTGTCTCTTTGGCATCACAGTGTAATCATTTAAAATATACATATGGCATCATCTCTGTCACACATTAAACAATTCAGGTCAACAGTCACTATTCTTTGTTCTTGTATTTCCTGTAATAATGGGTCTTTGTGTTCTCTCCCCTACGGCAGGTATATATTTGGGTGCTGAATGAAGAACAAGAATACAAGAGGGCATTTGATCTGGGAGCAACTGGAGTCATGACAGACTATCCAACAAAACTTAAGGAGTTTTTACACAACTATCCAGTGTAAATAAAGAAAAACAAGGAAGACCTTGCAGAATAAATAGATTGAGCCAAGGAATTTCTTCAAAAACGAAGTTGAGCAACGTATGCAAGTCACCTTGTTTGAAAGATGATCCTTGGCCTTGTTGCCAGGTTGCTACCTAATGTAAAGGTTGTCTATTTATTTTAAGACTTTAATTGCATAGTTTACGTTTGTAAATAGATCACTTAGCAAAGGTGCACTTCACCAATAGTTATGACTAAGAAGGAGGTTGCTGGCTAGGATACCTGTAGATAAGTGTTGTTTTACCTGTCACAAGTGTTCCTAAGCAGATGTCGAGACACGTCAATTACTCCAATTATATTCTAGTGTGCAGAAACTAGAGAATTTCTGAAAGTGTACCCTTTGTGTATGTGCTGCTTGTGTTGCTTTTACTTTTCAGATAACTCGTAGGGCAAAGAAGAAAAACAACCCACAGGAGAAATAGAAAGCAGAATCTGTGGATAGTGAGACAGTTTATCCTGTGAAGCAGTAAAAGCATTCACTTGGGTTTTTTTAATACAAAATTAACTCACTTGGCCAGTGTAGATTTACTCAATTACTCTTACTGCTAAGAATGTTAAGCTGGATTTATGGCTGTATTTAGACTCCTTTTTGATGTGATGGTAGTACTGTGACTTACTGGTCGAAGTCTAGATACAGCATTTAAGCTAGCTTCTGAGTTTAACGCTTAGTTCCTCTGCAGGAATCTGGGTTTGCCCCTGGTTCTGACCTGCCTGTCAGGCTACTATGGCATGGCAGCAGCTAGCTTCCCAGAAAGGAAGATTATACTTAATATAGATTACACTTACTTTGAAACAATCTTTCCACAAAGGAAACCAATATTTTAGAAACCTTTTGCACTTTCATAGTTCTAACATCTGTTGGCTTGCTGAATGGGAAGTTGTTTTTTGGGTGAGGGACCAAAGAAGACTTCAAGTTTGGTCAGGAGTTTTAGGAACAACTTATAAGGTTCATTTTAAATGAATTCACCCAAAGCAGATTTTATATATATACTTGTAAAAGGAGCAGGTGTCCGTTTAGGATGTATGTAAGTTTTAGTCTTTTTTCTCCACAAAAGCACATTCAATATTCATGAAGTTTATGGGCATTGACACAGAAGTAATTTTACCAGCAAAACTAGGAATCCCCAAGTATTATGGAATGGGGATGGATAGGAATGTGTTCCTAGAAGCTGAATGTTGTTCTGCCTCTCTGAACAGATGCTCTGTGTGTCAAACAGATTTGAGCCTGCAATGCCTCTGTGTTTTGGTGTTGTCTTTTCAGGGTTTTTCTGAAAGAATTTGGCTATTTTAGCTTAATCATTCACGATGACATGTACAAAGCTCAGTCATTTAATCATCAGGTAGGTACTGCTGGAACAAAACGATTGTGTAGTGATGATAGTGTCTTTAAGGAACTTCATGTGAAAATGATCTCATTTAGTAATAAATACAGTAGCCAGAACAAGAGTATATTTACTGCAAGACATACTCATTATTATAAAAGTTTTTAAAGGAATTATTTTTTTCCCTTGCTAGCTCAGACTTGGAAGGGCTCTTGTTTCACTGCAGGGCTGCTGTGCCATACCTGTAATCGTGGAGCATCTTTGCTATTTCATCATGCCTGTCCATGGTAGAATGTCAAGTCCATCTGAATGGATAATATTCCTTTGTTTATTACAATCACCTTTGTGCAATGTCCATTTAAGGAAAGGGAATTTCCTTTTCAAGGAACTCTCCATGGATGAAGTGGAAGAAACGACTGCATTTGCAGTTTAAGTGAACGTGTGACAGTGATGCCAAGTGAGTTAATGGTCTTCTTTTAAATGTCTGCCTAGTTAAGACGGCTGTAGATTCAATTTCCTCTTAATTTAATCAGCCTTATATATTGAGTGGTTGAGAGGAAAATCCAACTTCCTCCTTCCTCATAGGAAAAGGGATTAAATGATTTATCATGTATTAAGCTTCTTGTTTCCACTTCAGACCAGTTACACTGAGGTCAGGTAACTGCTAATAATCAATCTAGTCATGTTTCTGCCCATTTTCTAATATTCACAGAATAGTTCTAGAATAGGCACCAAATGGAGTTCAGTAGGTAAATGAGAAACTTCTGCCCTCTCTGAGTTTGGATTACTCACGGTGTGTAGCTCCAGATAGTAAATTTTTATGTTTTTTCTACTCAATTTTGTTGCTATCAAATTTCCAACGTGCACATCTTCATTAAGATGCAAATACAACTCTGGTTTTAGAAAATGCTACCAAATAACACTTAAGTGTTAGAACTTCTTTTAGGCTGGGAAAAGCTGAGTTTTAAAACACTACTCTTGATTTCTGGACTTGATCTCTCATGGGACACGTGATGACTTAGTTTTTCTCTCAAGTTTTCCTCGTCACTGCATAAACAAACTATTTTGCTTTATTCTATATGGAATGACAAAACACAGTTATTGAAATGGACCTGATTTTATTTTTCATTATAATCTTCTGCCTATTTTGCTCTAGCAGTGGTGTTGGGAACTTGTGCCTTCAGAGATGCTCAGCACATTCTTCAACCATTCATCTTCCTATGTCTGTAGCTTTTGACTGTGCTCTTCATACATGACCTCTCTGATAAATCTGCTACTTAATACTTGAAATTTGAGGAAGTTGCATGGAAAGAAGGGGCTCAGTGCTGGAAAAGCTGCTAAATTTATTCAGTCACCTGTTTGGACTACAGTACAAGAGCTGAAGTTTGATGTTTTGAGACAGATAATGTTGTATGGACGAAGCCATGAATCTGAGCACCAGCTTGCAAGGCTTAGGCCATGATCACTGTTTGTAACAAAATAATTGGAATTGAGGGAGTTGTAGAATGTTTGTTCTGAATTGTTTTGAATGTTCCATGACTTGCCATGTGATTTCTAAACCACTTGTACAGAAAATCACTTGAGATCTTGCACAGCTGTCCAGGAGGATGTTCAGTTAATCTTTTTTTTTTTCCCTTGGGTTTTAACTCTAAATATTTTTAACACTAACTGTGTTCTCAATCTTGTTGCAAAATACTTTATATATGATGGATGATGCATGTATTCCATGCACTTTTAACTTGCAGAAAATGTTTTGGACCTCTCTAGCTCAAAATCTGTGAAGTGATTTTTCTTTTCTTGTAAAGAAAGATTGATGCTCTTGAAATGTGACACATTCAAACATCTTTGCTCATAAAAAGATCTAAAACTGAATACTACTTTCTTGTGAATTCTTTGCCTAGAAGTGTAATTTCTGAAGTTATGATTCTTTACTTAGAGTGCAGTGAACTTCAAAGTTTGGATGGTGCTTTTTTATGTGGATACAGTTGCTCAGAAGAACGGGGCATCTTATGCCCTGAACTTTTAAAAAAAAATTTTGGCAATGATGTTGGTTTCCTCATAGTAACCATAGTGTCTGCAGCTGTGGGAGGCTAAAGGAGACCTGCAGAGGATTTAAGTCTGCTTTCTCCGTGTGTAAACAAACTCTTTGGTAAAACTTTGAAGTCAATCTCTATTTGATTTACCCATGGTTTGTTGTAGGACAGAAACAGTAGGAGATAAACTTGATTGTGAAAGGTTTCTGTATGTGATGCTAGAAAGCATGGCAGAGAATTTGCTGGCTCAGTGATGCAGCATGTGCTGTGGCTTCATTGCTTGCAAACAAAGGTCTGGCTGCAGAAGAGGCATAGCAGGCTTCAAAGAAGGCAGCATCCCTGCACCTGCAAAGTCAGATAATCAAACTGCAAGAACAGAAAGGAGCAGGAAAGTGTACAAAGGATATACAAAATTCTTGAAACTGTACTTCAGTTTCAGAAATGTTTTCATTTTGAAGTGGACAGGTCTTTTGTAATAATAGCAGGGAAAGATGGAAGGATTATCTCTAGTATATGGAAATATAGACTTAATTTTTAAAATGACCTTGATGCAGCCCTTAAATTGTCCAGAAGTACCTTTTTATAACCTCTTAGGGCCACTTTTGTTCTAATAAACCATGATAACAGATAACAGCGTTGGAGTGAGTTTCTGTGCAGTGCTGTCCCCAGGTGATGGGCTGCTATAAATACGGCACTGGTACCGATGTGCCTTTTCTCATGATAAGCTGATTAATGTTTCCTCCACTCCTACAGGTGGAACTCCAGCTTTCCTACTGGATTGCCATTAAATTACATTTAATACTAGGTTTTAAGGTCAAGTGTAATTTTAAAGCCTTGTGGCTCTGTGTGAGCTAAGAGAGGTGAAGTAGGCTTTTTGTATGCAGCAGTATTGAGTAACTTTTAAAGAATTTTGGCAGGGTGATGAGAGGATATTTCCCCAATTGCTCTGGGCAGTAATTTATTTCTAACCAAACATCCTAAATGGCTCCTAAACCAGGACAGGGAGTTGGAAAGCATTAATGAACTTTCTCATTGGGGCTGTATTATGTCTTTCAGCATGGAAAGCGTTGCTCTGATCTCTCCAGATAGCGCAGCCTGACAGAAATCTGCAGAACTGGCACTTGGTCCTCAACCAGGATATCCCCAAGAGCTCAGCACTGCTTATCCAAAAGCAGAAAGCTTGAGGTGCAGCTATTTTCAGGTTACACTTTACTCCTTTGGTGGGCAAGACCATCGGTGTCAGCGGAAATCTCAGAGATCCGCGTTTGGCCATGCAATTCGCGGTGTGTGTGGAGCACGGCTGTGCTAAATGACCCTGCTGAAAGTGTAGAGAAAGGCAAAAAGACAACCCAACAGCCGCAGGAGCAGGACGGAGCCGGCCCTGCCGCGCCGCTGGAGGCCGCCGGGGGCCGCTGCAGCCCCGCGGGAGCCCACGGCGCGGTCCGGGCAGCGGTGGTCGCCGCTGGTACCGGGGGGTTGGAGCTTACTGCCAGGGGTCTTGGGGATTTGGGAGGGGGAGATGTAATAGGAACACCTGCGGGTTTGTTGTTGGGCTGAAAAGTGATGCTGCAAGTGGGAGGAAAAGGCTTGCACTGTTGATAGGTGAAAGCATCTTTCCTTGATGTAAAGGCGTTGTTTGGAGTTGTCTGAAAAAGTTTGTGGTGCCCTCATTTTATAAAGAAGCAAAGGCAGTGTCAGGGGAAGCATCTCGATTACAAGGCCAGTAACGTCAGCAACAAACAGAATCTGTGAGCACTAAGAAACTGAGACTGTGAACAGATGTTCATACTACAGATTTTACGAGGTGTGCAACACCAGCAGTCTTGAGATAACGTGGGGGATTTGGTACTTTTTCCTCTCAGTACCGAAGTGATAAGTCAGCAGAAGTTAGCCCGAGCCAGTGAGGCTTTATCATTCAGGCTCTCCTGCTGTAAGTTATAACAGAAACTGAAACTGATGTCACTGAGCAGGGAAACACTAGCTGTCTTGGTCAGGTTTCAGACAAGGATGTTTGCAAACAGAGAAATGAAAAATCCTGCTCAGCTGTTCAGCTGAAAACTAAGCTGCCAAGTAGGTTAGATCCGAAATTTGGAATTTTTAAATAAATACATTTTCCAAAAGCTCAGCCCAGTATTCCTGGTGCTTATTCAGCTGTGCTTGCAACCAAATTCTGTAACGCAGAATCAAATGTGCAATGTGACTTGCAGCTTGCAGAAAGTAA
The DNA here is from genome assembly GCA_013396635.1 of Penelope pileata. NCBI lineage: Eukaryota > Metazoa > Chordata > Aves > Galliformes > Cracidae > Penelope > Penelope pileata. Next base: position 153,017 of record WBMW01001983.1, read on the forward strand.
CTAGCACCCAACTAGCATTTTATTTTTCCAAACAGAGTGAAATACTTCTAATGAAGCAGTTACCCCTAAAAAGCTTCTGGTTTTAGCACATATTTTCTAGAAGAAACGTTGGCTTTTATATATGGCCTTTTCCTCATTATTTCTCATCTGCGCTATCACTGAGATTTCCATGGTGATACTCAGATGAATGCAATTCCTATCATCCTAAAGCAAGGTCAGTACAACAGAAAGCTTTGTACAAATAAAAACAAATCAATATTTTCCTTGAAAATAATGCACATTTTTATTAACAAACGGAAAGCTCTGCTGTGCAGCTCACCTTCAGGTAAAGCAAAATGGAAAAAAAAAAAAAAACTATTGTAGCAACTTGATGACACGTACATTTATTTGCTGACAGTTTCAATATCTGTGGTTACTTTTGAGGAGCCTTGGTGACGTGGAAGCCAATCTTTCACCACTTCCTGCACATAAACTTGTCCAGATCTTGTAAATACGGCTTCATTTAGCTCCGATGAGATGCCTAAAAACCTGGGCTGGGAGAGGAAAGGGGTTACCTCAAGGAAGCTTAAAGCAAGCCTTCAAAGCAGGCTCAGGACAAGGCAGCATTTTCCTTCTCTGAGAGCTTTTTGTAGCTTAAGCACCGTGTGCTCAGGGCTTTGCTCGTGGGGGGGGTTGAGTCGTGCCTGGTGGTGCCACAGCTTACAGCAACAAACGCCGTTGGTGTTCCAGCTCCGGTGTGGAGCCCTCAGCGGTGCTGCAGCTGCTGGAAGGGGCCCGTGCCCACGCTGTCACTGTGCAAGGCAGGGGGGTGCTCCTCTGTGCACCTGTGACAAAAGCAGAGGGGGGTCACAGCTGGGAGGGAGCCCACGTTCTGTCACCCATTCCTACATGTGTCTGTGCATTCAGTGTGCAGAGCAGAGGGCTGCCCTTGCAGTTACCAATATTACCAGTGGCTATGGAATTGCTTTAAATATCTTTAATTGTTTAAAATATTCTCTAACATTCCTAACAATTTCCTAAAGCAGCGGAACAGGAGAGCAGGAAGGAGCCATGAAGCAAGCCCGCCTCAGCCAGCGTGACAGATACGTGTTATCAGTTTCTGCGAGGACAGATAGGAAGCACAATTTCGCAGTTTTTTACACAGCGATGAAGTGCTGACAACGTTTGTTTAATGAGGACTGACGGCCGGGGCGTTTGAAAGCAGAAATACAGCACTGGGTGTGAGGAAGCCGGAGCTGCTCCTCAGGGAAGGCTGAGGGCTCCCCAAAGCATTTACCACTTCCATTTCTTCTGTCTGCTGGATGGCAGCAGTGGAAGTGCCCTGTGTAAAGCCGGGTCTTTAATTACAGGAGCTCGGTGCCCCCTTGGGACGCGCTGAGGCCTCGGCTCTGTGCCGTGAAGGCCTCCCCTCAGCGCGGCCGCCCCTCAGGGGCCGCGCGCGGCGCCTTTAAGAGGCAGCGGCGTCTGTTTGTTATTCCCCCTCCGCTCTCCACGCCGGCAGCGCCAGCGCCGCTCCCATTGGCTGCCGCCGCCCCAGCTGCTGCTTGCGCGAGGCCGACGCCGCGCGGGGCGGGGGGAGCGCTGCGTGCGGTTCCGTGTGTGTGTGTCCGCAAGGGGGGGCGGGAGCGCCTCTCGGCCCCGCGCTCTGATTGGTGACAGAAAAATGGGCTGCGGCTGCCGCTAACCAATCGCTGGGTTGTTGCTATGTGCCAGCGGGATGCGATTGGTCCGTAGCGATGCCACTCGGAGCCGCCGGGAGGCTGGCAGTGCTTATAGGGGGGAGCGCGCCTGTGGGAGGGGGAGGGCGCTGCGGGGCTGCCTGGTGCGCGTCGGCGGCCGCTCTCCGTCTGCGCTGGGGACGCGCTCGAGGCGGCCGCGCCGCGGCGAGTGCGTGCGGCGGGGGGG
>WBMW01001983.1:155323-193573 GCA_013396635.1 Penelope pileata
AGGTGGAGCGCCGGGGTCCTTCGTGCTGCGCTTCCCCGCAGAGCGGTGTGGGGTGACCGAAGCTGCGGGTCCGCAGCTGGAGGCTCGGTGCTGATTGCTGAAGCCGAAAGGAGCCAAATCGTTCCGGTCTGAAACGCGATTTTAGCGGTGCGGAGAAAGAAGCTGAGCTCCCTGTGCTTGAACCTGACCTCACCGTTCTGACACCTCTGCCTCAAAACCCAGCGAGAGGACAGCACCGGGGGCTGGGACGGACCCCTGCCCGTAGGGGTGTTCTGCTGATGCCTTTATGGCCACTGACAGCTGCTGCTCTGCTGCGGGGGGCAGCAGGTGCTGGGAGCTGGGCTGACAGTGCATGGGAGGACCCGGCCTGGAGAGGATGTGTTTGGGGACAGTGCTCACAGAGCGGTCCCGTTTGTTTTGTTGGAGACCTCATGGTGCTGGGATCCATGCCTCTGTGTTCTTCTGAACGCTGTTTGCTGTGTGATGGCAGTGCTGGCACAGAGAGCTTGTTCTCCTTTTCTCACTGGACCCCTGATTCTTGTTTCCTGCTGGAAAAAATACATTGAAGTGAACTTTTAGAGGTTTAGAGGTAACACTGGGAATGCTGTCAGAAAGACAGAGACATTTCTTTCCTCTGGTGAAATAAATCAAGCGCTTGTTATTTGTTTTTTTATTTTTAACTTTCCTTCCAGTTGTCCCTTGCACAGTGCCAGGGTCGGAGGAACTGGCAAAGCTGTGCAGGTCATTGAGCTCCCTTGCATCCACAGATCGTGGCTGAGTGATTTCCTTTCGTTGCTGTTCGGTGCGGGCCGTTGAGTCAGGGCTGTTCCACGGAAGCAGCATCACTACCAGTAAGTCCACATTCCCTGAAAGGCTCCCTGACTCACGGTGAATACCTGTTGCTGAGAGAGGATTTAATTAAGGAACTGGTCACCCTGGTGTAGATCCTGGCTGGCTTTATAGGGAGTGGGAGCTCCTTGGCTTAGCGTGGTACTATAAAAGCATTGCAGAGGAGTAAAAAAAAAAAACAAACATTTTTCTTGTTCTTGCATCATGGTCTTGCCTCCAAGAAAGGTCAATAAAGCCAGGCTTTCGCTGGGCTCTGGTCGTGCAGTGGCAAACCTTTGTTTGCTCAGAATTAAGCAGAGTCTTCATTAGAGGTCAGCTCTGAAGTGCTGAAGCAGTGCGATTCAGGACAGATCACAAAGTGTTTGGAGTGGAAAAATCAGGAGTTTTCTTAGTTGCTTTGAAGCCAGTCAGTGAGGTTTGAGGCAGAATAGTGAAGCAGAATGGATTTATCAATTTGAAGCCATTGGAAAACATACAGTTTCCTTTCTTTTCTGTAAGCTGGTCCTTCAGTTTGTTCCCTCAATGCTGAGGTCTGGTCTTCTGGATCTGATGGTGGTAACGGAAGGCTGAGGACAGGTTTCCTTCTCCTTCCAGGAGGCGAGGCAGGTCCACAGAAGATACTGCCTGCTCTGACTCAAGGAGTTTTTGTTTCATTGGAACATCTTCAGCTGGTAAATCAGCACATCTGCTGGTGGTGTGATGCCAGCTGAGCACCTGGAGCTCGTTCTCCTGACACAAAGGCTCCTAGTTTGGCTTCTGGTGTGGGGGGAAATTCAGTTTTCTGGGTGTGCTGCTGCTTAAGAGTGCTTCTGGGCCTGAGCCATGCTCCCCATTGCCCTCCTCATTCCCCACTCTTGTTCACACTGCACTCAGCCTGGCACCTGTTCTCTGCCCTGCCTCAATTCTGTGCTTGCTAGGGCACAGCCCAGGCAGCAGCCTCTCAGCACAGGAGCCGATTGCTCTCCTGTTCTGGTTCTGCCAGCCCTGTCGCTGGGGCAGGACATCACGCTGGGAGCAGCTGCGCATCCGGAAGTGTCACTGCACTGGCCAAGCCACTTAAGGCTGCAGGAAGTAACGTAATTAATAAGACTTAGCTCTCCCACATCTTGTACCTGACAATCTCGAGTCACTTGACAGTGCTAATTAAAGCTAATCACGCTCCTCTGTTTTTAGTAAATAGCTATTATCCCCACTTCACTCTTGCTTTAAGAAATGATAGTGCTGGGCAACGTGAGTCACTGGACGTGGTGGGAATGCGATCCGTAAGGGCTTCCGGTCCCTCCAGCAGGCCGACGTGTCCGGCTGGGATTGCTGCTCCTGCACCTGTTCAAGTGTTGTTACAGCATGTTAAAAGTTGGGATGTTCTCCTGACTCAAAAGTACGTAACGTCTCAACTTACCGCAGCTGCGACTCGTACAGAACTGAGCTCTGCAGGTCGAGCAAAGGCTGTTAGAAGTTTGAAGAGCTGAGGATGCTTTGAATTTGCCCTTCAGAGGAGGTTTTGATCCTCTGAGGGGGAAGGCAGAGTGGTGTCGGAGCTGCTCTCTCCCTTCTCCTGTTTCACGTTGGCAGCGACTTCATTATGGGGAGAAAAATGTGGTGTGGTATGACCTAGGAATTGCATAGCTCAGCCGCAGAACTCTGGAAGATTTAAATTTCACTGGTGAAATATGACTAAAGGATGGCTCAGGCACTACGTTATTAAAACAGATTGTCCGGCCTCACCGAGAAAAAGATGGAGTTAATAATTAACTATGAAAAAAATTTAATGAGAATCCCAGGAGCTCCCAGCTGGAGCGTTTGTCTGTAGGCACGGAACTGAGAGAGGCGAGTCGGTTCGTGTACCTTGGCAGCTCTGTGTGGGCCAGCGAGGATACCCAGGAGGAACTAATGACAAAACCTGGTAGGGTAACAGCTGACTTGGCCTTTAAACTCGATTGGGTTATAAAATATCTGTTATGTGAATATTCAAGCTGTAAATCTTCACCTGACTTTTCTCCCTTGGCATAGGAGCTCCTGTGCCTTCAATGGAAATGTGAGCTAGAGGGATGATGGCTGAGCTGCCATGGAAAGTATGTACCTTGTTAGTGTTGCACAGAAGTGTTTCTGCAAGAGATTGGTCAGAATTCAACCTTGTCCTTTGCGTTAGTGAGAAAAAGAGATATGGTAGGAAATAACTGTCTCTCCCATACCACACACTTCTGGGCAGCCCAGGGTTGTGTAAAAGATGGGAAGAGCTTCGTGTAAAAGATGGGCTTCGTGAGCAGGTGAAAAAGGGCAGCTTGGAAATGGTGAGCAGTGCCTGGCAGCTGTGGCACATCCTCATCTCCACTGCCAATGGCTGCTGAATTTGGGAAGATGCTTGTGTTAGCTGGATGCCCTCACCGTGTTCCCTGTCGGCTCCTAGCCTGTATCAGGGAAACAGATGACCCATCCCAGCTACCTGAGTCCTTGTTGTACCTACATTTGCCAAAAAGGGAGATAGAAGAGCAATATCAGGAGGACAGAAAGTGCAATCCTCTCAGTGTTTGGGTAGCTAGACTGCTCTGCGATTAAAACAGCTGAGGAGGAGAAGTTGGGAAGATTTAGAAAAAAAAAGTTTCCATTTTGGCAGTAACTGGTCTATTGGGTGGGAAGAGCTTTTGCTCGATTCCTTTGGTTCATGTTGATCCCAGAACAAGGCAAGGGAGTCTTCCATTTTGTGAAGTTCTGTATGTGCATAATTTTGGCTGGGCATGATGTCCTTCATTTGTGACTCCCAGAGTGCTGCCATCACGGTGAAGGCACAGCTGTCTGCAGCAGCAGGGTGGGTATGGGCTGGGAGCTGCATGGAGCGTGTGTGAGCCGTGGCTGTTACCTCACTCTGGTGCATCCTCTGTACTTGGCCAGCTCAGAGGAAGGGCTGTTAGCCCACCGTGTGGGATGCTGGCATGGCTTGTCTTGAAATGTAAAGGAGGAAATGGAGTCATTTGTGTTGGAAATTAGCTCAGCATGCCGTTTTTATTTATTTGTGGCACAAGTGGGATTTGCTGGTAGGAGCCAAAGGAAGTGCTGGCTTGTTGCAAATCTGTGCTGCTTTCCTGCATCTGTGTTTCCTCCTCCAGTTTGGCAAGTGATGCTGGCATCTGTTGTGTCTGACCGTGGGCCATCAGCCCTGATGGGCTGTACCTGCAAAGCCAAGGTGGGCAGCTTGCAGCTCTGCTGCCTGCAGGGCTGCCTCTTCTCAGCAGCGCAGGCTCTTCTGCATTGCAAAGATGCTGCTGCCAGGCAACTGGCAGGCAAGTGGGACGAGAATTCAGGCAGAGCTGTCAGTCATCCTTCTGGCAGAGGCTGAGCCTTGCGGTCCATGTGCGTGTGGTGGCAAAGGCAGGTCCAGAAACGGTGGCTGATTTTGAAGCCAGCCCTGTTAGGTGTCTGTCCCAGCTGCCCTGCATCTTTTGAGATGAAATTGTAAAGGGAAGCATTTTCTGGAGATTTTCCAGAATTATTTCTCGCCCTTGCCTTCCATGGTGGAGTCTGTAGTGTATCAGACCAGATTGTTTTGAACAGGATGCTTTGTTCTGTCGTGCAGGGGGAGGTGAGTTAGCAATTCTGACACTTGATGGGCCTGAATGGGCTGAGTTCAGCCCTAGATCTGTAAATAAAATGAGGAAGTTCTTATGGTAGTCTGCAGCCAGGAAAGAAGCATCTCTGCAGGGTCTTCACTGCGATGCTTTAACCTGTTCCTTCGATTTCCATCAGTTGTGAGCTGTAGTTCCATACAAAAAAGCTTTTGCTCTGAATGCAGCCATCCTCTGGAATTGCCTGTGACGACCTGATTGCACCTGAGAACCTGAAAATGCACTGCTGGCTTTTTTTTTTTAACCTTTTTTTGTCTGTTTAATTTGATTTCATCTCCAAATTGACAGAAGGTGGATCAACTATGTAAAGGATCACTGTGGTTTCTTAAGTTATGGATTAGTAGTGTGTTCAGTGACAAAACTAGACAGACTTCGGGGGGAGAAGGGGATTAACCTGAGTGCATTGTGAAATTTTGTTGTGCTGCTTCGATTAATACAGCTGCAGTGACATTTCAGTGCTGATAGCTGCTCAGCAGGACAGTAACTGATGCTTTTCCTGATGACTGCCTGTGGTATGTGGAACATGGCAGGTGCAACGCGGTTGGCATCGTGCCTGTCCCTGATTCACTGGGGCCAGATAGCCTTTAATTGCTGCTTCCTGAATCTCTTCTTGATGCCCTCTAGTGGTTACCTGGCCGTTGTCTGCAGTGCGTTCTGGTGTCAGCGTAGCGTTTTTACATCCACCCATCCAGATGCTTTTTGAAGTGGATTGCTCAGAGCTGTCCAGGGGAACAAAAGGAATTAAGTGTATTTTCAGTTGAACGTTGGTCTAAAAGAGAAACCTGCTCCATGCTGTTTCTGTAGTGCAGTTCTGTGCGTGGATCTGATGGTAGTAAATGCAGTCCATTGCTTTGCTGTGCTTTTCCATTCTCCATGGGTTGCAAGGTTTGGAGAATGAGCTGGAAGAACACAGGTGTTGGGAACACTCATGGTTCATGTATCAGTAATGACTTCTGTTGATCATGGCAGTACTGCTGCTTCCTCTTACCAAGGGTCTGAAATTGGTGCTTTTCAGATACTGAAGAAGTAGAGGAACGTTGCTTACCCCCATATTTTATTTAAACATCTTTCTTGGTTTTCCCTTGTGTTCCATGTTTAAATTCAGGATGATCACCCTTTCTTTCAGGGCCTTTCACAGCATTTATCGTACCCTGCTCCCTTCAGATCTGGCTTCAACTTTCCAAAGCTGTTGCAGAGCTGTGCCGTGGTGGGAGTCTCCCAGACTGCCCCGGGATCCTCGCTGCAGAGCTGCATCATTGGAGCATGAAGGTGCCCTGAAGGTTCCCACCTGTGCCAGGTGTCTGGGGTTCAGCATCTGAGATTCTGGCACTGATTGCACGGGGAAGGCTGGCAGAGCCCAGCCTTGCAGTGTGCTGTGTTAGAGACTAGCCTCTTCCAACCTGCAGTGCATTAAGGAGTGTTAAGGTAGTTTCCATGTCAAGAAAACACTGATAAGTACGTGTGCTTACCTCAAGCATTTGGCTAAAACCATGCTAAGAACCTGGAGAAACACTGGCTGCTGAAGTTGGTGACCTTGTGGAAACAAAGAACTCTCCCAATCTGATTCCCCTTGTGCTCTAATTATACTCAGCAGAAGTGCATCTCTAGTTCTTCCTGTATTAATGAGAAGAGACACCAAAGAAGGAAGGTTGGGTTTCCAGATGGATGGCCTTTTTCAGATCTATCCAGGCAGCTTTCTGTAGCGTTTGCTGTGTTCTGCTAACCATTTAACCTGCTAAAGGCTCTTATCTTCAAAAGCAAATAATCTGTAAAACAAACCCTCAAACCCAACAAACGTGAACAGGAGCACTTGCCTCTGAGCTGCACTGCACATGGGTTTCATGCAGAATTAGACTGATGTCTGGCAGCTCTTGTTCTCTGCTGCTGTGGCATATGGACTTGTACATGCATGGCATGGACTTTGCCTTTCTCCTTTTTTGTTTCCTGAATTACTAAACAACTTAATGGGAAAAGTGACCGTTAGTCAGATGTAGGGTGAATGCTGAACTGAGAAGCTGTCTGAATAGCAGAATGTCATGTTTTATGTCACAGGGGTGATGTCTGACCATGCAGGGCAGCTGTAACGTGCTCAGAGTGTGCAAATGGTGTTGGGCTGATTCCCTCACTGATTGCCACAGCAGATGATGCTGATAAGCTTTTCCCTGGAATTCATTCCTTTTGTCTAAACCAGTTTTCTGACTTCTTGCAGATTAATTAACGTGTACAAATCTCTGTTCCACTGACTTGATTGCATCCATTCTAAAAATAAATTTCTCTTGAATCCTAAAATACTGGATTACATTGTGGATGGCAGATACTCATCTCTCTAGCAGTATTGGGCACAATAATTAAGTAATCAAAGCTTTTTTTATAAAGGCAATGCCTTTATAAAGAGTGGCTTGCCATGCTTGAGATCTTCTGAAGTTTTTTTCCAAGGGCAGTTTCTTACTTTGCATCTCAGCTTGGTTTCCCAGCTCCCAGATCTTTATTCTCCCCTCTGCCTTTAGCGAAGAGATCAATTTGTTTTGCCTTCTCAGCACAGGACTGAGAACAGGAATTACAATTTGTCTCAGTCTGTGTCCAAATACCTTCTCACTTGAATTTTTGTCTACTGCTGAAAGGTCAAATGTTTTTGCTGACACTAAATATGTTACGAGGTCAAATAAATGAGTGCTCATAAAATACTTTTGTAGAAAGCTGCCTGCAGCAGAGGTTTGTGTGTATGTGTTTCTGTGATACAACGTAGCTGTAGCATTTCCTGCTCTACTCATTGTTCTAGAGCATTGGTGCTTGGGAAGCCTGCCCAGAGGGGTCAGCACACAACAAATAGGGCATTACTCTTAGGTTGTTCTAGCTGGGCATCATTTGTGTCTCCATCTGGCTTCCAGGCTGGCTGTGGAGTGCTTTTTCATGCTGCAGTGCTGCAGTGTTGAATTGTTGCTGTGCTGGGCAGCTGGTCAGGAAAGCAGTGTTTGGCAGAAGGCTGTGGGAGGGAAGTAATGGAGCTGTTGGTTGGTGTGTTTACCTACCTGTGGTGTAGGAAAGGAAGGAAGGAGAGGGGATTGCACCATTTCGTTAGATGGATGAAAACACAGGTTTGACAGTCTGTTTTCTCATTCAGGAATCATTGCCAGTCCTTGCTTGCTCCTCAGCTGATCTGTCTGCTGTAAGCTGTTGCTTCCTGACAGTGCTTTGCCTTGGAGTCCAGTTGTGCTTGGCCCCCGTTCAGATCTGAAGTCCAGAGAAGCAGCTATGCACCAAACAGCACGCAGGTTGGCAGGGAGATTCCTGGCAAGAGCCTTCTTGCCTGAACAGGAGCAGGTTTAGCTCCTGACAAGCTGCAGAGTGAGTCCTTCTGTGTCAGGATGGGCCTTCCAGAGCTCTCCCTGTATCTTTAATTGGAAAAGGTTAGTCTGATTAGTGAGTGTGTGCAAAGAGCTTTAAGGATGAAAAGTGCTACGTAAGTGCTGACTGTTATGATCACGATAGATAGGCTTGATCAGCAGTCTGCAGGATGAGTAAGAATCTTTTCCCCATTTGACTACACAGGAGCTGCCTTCTGGAGAGCAGGAGAAAAATATTCTGGGAGGAAAAAAAACCAAACCCAATATCATGTTGGCTGACCAGTGTCTGCCTCCTGTTGACCATACTGTGGTGAGCATTGGGCTGTGCTGAATGGTGCCCATGTCAGCCTGTGGCAGCTCCCCAGCGTCGTGCTCGCAGTGATGTGTGCTGCAAAGCCTGCAGACGTGATGCTGGCTCTCCAGGGCTGTCCAGCTGGCAGTAGCTTTGGTGGGTGCTGCCTTCAGCAGTGCTAAAGCAACTTGGATGCCTTGAATAATCTTCTTCAGCAATGACAAGATTCAGGAGCAGAAGTGTTGGAGACAGAGCCTTCCATAAATGGTGTTTTGATACCAAGGCAACCAGTTTTAAGGTGTTTTTTTTTATTTTTTTGCAGATCTGTCTGACAGTGATCACACATGAGGCTTTCTAGCAGACAGCAGTAATGGATTCCCAGCCTGATTTTTATTGCTCTTTCAGTCTGATGGGCTGATCTGTCTCAGTGAGATACTTGTGCTGACACTGAGCACTGAGCCCACTTGTGGGCAGTGGGCAGGAGTTGTGCAGGACGGCCTCCTGCTGCACTTCTCTCAGGTCCTGCCTTCAGTTCCCCAATAGAATTCCTGGTTTCCATCCCACTCGTTGACAGCTTCCCCTTCAGCAAACAGAGAAATGCATTTGCTTAGGATTGTCCAAGTCCAGCAGTGCTGTGCTGTGTGCCCTGAGCTCAGTGCTTTGCTGGGGCTTTGCCTGGGGCTGCACATCCTGGGGAGCAGAGGCAACTCAGCACACAGACCCCAGGGAGCTGTTGTGGAGCACAGTGACCTGCCCTGGCTTTGCTCTAACCTGGAAGATAATCAGATACACTCCAGGCAAGTTGCTCACATCAGCTTAGAGACCAGCTTTCAGCTTTTGTACTCTTCTGTCTTGTTTGCTGTAGAAATTTCCATTGCAGGTCAGGTGTGGGTGGGTTTTTTCCTTTTTAAAATTTTATTTTAAGAGAGGAGGTTGTTGCAGTACTTGATACACTTAGTGCAGACTCAATAAATGAAGAGAATCACATTTTACGGAGAGGAAAATCCTCATGGGAGGAGCAGCCAGGGCCCATGATTAACTTCTGGAGCATGCATGCACGCCATGGACCAGGGAGGGAGGGAGCTGCTGCAGTCGTCCTGCTGCTTCCGTCCTCAAAGGAAATGTTTGTGCCTGGTAGGGCTTGTGGATGTGGGTCTGAAAAAGTGATTCCTGCCAGAAAAATGACGCAGGCTTGAGCTGCCTAGCAGGTTCTGTCAGATAATGGTGGATAGAAAAAGGTGGCTGCATCCTGAATGGGATTTGTAACTGTGTCAGGGGCAGTCTGGAGGCTGCTCCTCGCTTTGATGGCTGTCAGGTGTTCTGAGGGAAAAGCCACTGAGTATTCATGGAGTAGCTGCTGCCCTCAGAGCTTGCAGCAAAGTGATGAAAGTGATTGAGCGTGGTGAAGTTATCCTCCATATCCTGTGTGGAAGGTGGGAGAGCAGGGCTGGGCTGGGGGCTCACACTGAGCTCAGCTCCCAGCCGTCCTGCAGGCTGGAGCATCGCAGCCCTGAGCCATGCAGGGCTTCCTCTGGAGCTGCTGCAGAGCTGGGCCTGGGTGCGAGCTGCTCCCTGAGGTGTCTGCGAGACGAGACGTGATGAAAATGATCTCTTTAGCATCTTGGTATGTCTGTAGCCCTTTCCAAATCCATTAAGCATTGGAAGAATGAATAGAGATTGAGTGCTGGGGCGTTGGTAGATAGCAGGAGGGTGTGAGGGCAGGCAGCCAGCAGCCACAAATACATCTCGGTCTGATCAGGCAGCACACCTGGCCCTGGCTGCTGCTGCTCCTCTCTGCTTGCCACCAGACACTTGGCCAGCAGAGCCCCGCAGCTCACGTTGTGCCACCTGTGCTGAGTGTTCCATCTCTGCTCTGTTTTGGACGTAGGTGTGTGCGAAGCCCTCCGTTCCCTCCTCCAGAATCTCTTCCTCTGAAGCTGTCACCAGCGTGTGGAGCCTGCCCCACACCCATCCCCTGCCAAACCACGGCCTTTACCTGTGTCTTCCGGTGTTTCCCGTGCGACCCGTCCTGCGGCAGCGCCTCCTGGGCCACCCCGGAGTTCACGCAGCGCTCGGTGGCTCCAATGGTGAAGATGACAAGGTCCAAGACTTTCCAGGCATATCTGCCTTCGTGCCACAGGACCTACAGCTGCATTCACTGCAGGGCTCATCTTGCTAACCACGATGAACTCATTTCCAAGGTACGTGTGTGTCCTCGCCCTGCAGGTGCGGTGTGTTCACCCATGTGCAGGTCAGTTGCTGTGCAGGCACCTGGCCTTCACCAAACTGCAGTTTCTGCTTGGAAAATGGGCCCTTGGCTTATAGGATCTATCTGTGAGCTGTTGCTTTTGTTTTAAGTCATCTTGAAAATTGCTGCAGAGGATGGGTTTCCAGACTAAGGCCCTTGGAGTGCTTACTGGAGCTCTGCGTCTTCCCAGGATGCTGGCTTCTCCCTCTCATTTCCAGTGGTAGAAGTGCTCTAACTGATGGCCAGGACTCTGAATTGTCTTCATCATACTTGCTTATGTGTGTTTGTGCTCGTCAGCATAGCCCAAGGGTTGTTGCGTGATCAAGAGTTGTAGAAGTGCCTGGAAATGTTCTCTGTGTTAAACTATGATCTGTACCAAGTGACTGCTCTACAGCCTTTGCTCAAGGGAGTGTTTGCTGATGCTTCTACTGAAATATAGGGCAGCTTTATGAATACTGGTGGGTTGTTGCTTAAATCCACATCATTTTGATGGCTTTCTAAGTAGAAACTTCGCAGTGAAAAAGCACAGGATGGATGATGGGCTGTGCTCTGTGCTGATAAGGTTGAAAGGATGCTGGCCTGTCTTGGAGTCTCTTGATCAGAAGGGTCTTGAGAATAGGCTGAAGGAAAGCTTTCAGAGCCCATGAGTTGGGGTCTTTGCAGTAGGAGCAGGCAAGTGAAAGGACCTCTTTCTAAAGTGCAAGAACTGCTGCTAAACTTCCTCAGAGCAGCTCTCAGCCTGCTGTGCCTGGCTGTGCTCAAGCATCAGGTTTCCAGGTTTTGGCTGCCTTGGCAATCGACCCTTCCGTAAAGTTTATTCAGCTCATAAAATTTATGTTCAGAAAAAGCAGACACACCAGAGGATTTATTAGCTGAGATGAGAGGAAATTGCACTGTGAGCTGTGTGTATGTGTGCAACTTAAACGAGTTCAGCTTTTGGAGCAGCATTAAGAGAGGCCAGGATCCCAAGGGACAGAGGTGCTTTGCCTGGTAGAAAGGGTGTCCTGCTTCCCCCTTCCTGTTTGCACAGAGAAGATAAGAATGTGTCACCTTGCATCAAGGACATTGATTTTACAGCTGTAAAAATCCTTTTGGGTTCTTTGTGTTGGGTGCTCAGACCTTTCTTCTTCCCTTGGAGGCTGCCTCCTTTTTGTTCCTCTTGGTTGTTGCATGGTTGGGTTGATCAACACCTCTGTGATGTTATCTCTTTGCCAAGCAATTGAATTTCAGTGTTCTGCTACAAGTACTGCTGATTGCAGACTGCTACAGTTTTGTTTTTGCAGCTTCTGTGTAGACAAGTGTCCTCTCAGGCTATCACATCTGAGTCATTCTGGGCCTCTGGGGGGCTCCTCTTGTTCTGGTACAAGGGCAGCAGCTCTCAGCAGAGGAGGGCTATAAAGCCTCCAGCTTTTAAAGAAGAGGAGGTTGTACATTTCCACAAAAGAAAGGTTTTGAAATGTAAATGTCAAGAGCAGAGTTAGCAGTCTGGGCAAGAAGCTCATCCAGCCTCTCAGACCAGCTAGGTGCCTTCAGGCTCTTGCTCCTGGGCTCAGTTCTAATATTTGTAAAATGAGGCAGTCACTCCCCTGCCTCTCCACTGGGAGAGTGGTTGCAAGCTGGGTTTTGGTTGCAAGCTGAGACCCAGGAGATGCTTTACTGGATAAAGGAGGAGATAAGTTTTGCTTTCTATGTTCATTGCAGATCAGAATTTGTGCTCTGCTCTTTTTAACATGCCTGGTCCCAAACCAGGGAGAACACATGGCAATGCATGCCCAGGGGTTTCACCTTTGACACTTCTTCCTCCTCCTTGCTCTGCATCTGTGCCCCTTATGGTCCTGTGTGCAGTGCAGCCAGCTCTGCAGGTAAGCAGCTTCCAGCAGGGCAATGCCAGCGCTGCGCCCTGCTTGGAATTTGAGCTTCCAGCCATCAAGGCATGCAGAAACTGCCCAAGAATGCTGACTGCTAAAATATGAACACAGGAGCTCAAAATAAAGCTGTGTGTGTTGAATCATGGAAGTATTAGCTACGGTGTGCTGGAATGCTGGTAGCTGCCTGCTCGAGGGGTTTGTTGTGGGCTAGGGTGTAAATTTGTAAGTGTTGGGACTGCATTGCTGATGGAACGTTAGTGGGTCATGCAGCTTGGATCCAAAGGATCTGGGGTTTTAGGTTTTATTTCTCACAGTTATAAACCTAAGATGCATTCTTTGTATAATTGAGAACTTTATAAAAATAATTGTGCAATCGTAATTTGTACAACAGGCTATTAAGCTGGGAACAGAAGGGCAGTCCCTGCCTCAAGGGGTTTCCAATATGTGCAGAAACTTTCCCAGGCAAACTTAAATAGTCATCTTTTTATCTGTTTGAGTTAGGATTTAACCATCTCCCCGAGGCCTTCTGCAGTGCTTTCATCACAGACTTCAAGCATCTGAGAACCGGGCGCTGGAATTGCCACGCTTGTTTTCCATATGAAAATCTGACAGACTGGGGGAAGGAGCAGGCACCGTGAGGACTGAAAAGGGAAGAGGAGATCGTTTCAAACCAGAGTGTTTCTCAGTCTGCAGTGTATCCCATCTTGAACCTGACTATGTCACTTGATTCAAAACAGCCCAAATGACACCATCTTTGGAAGCATTCCCCAGAAAACAGGCCTTTATGTAACAGCAGGGTGTTGGTGTTTTGGCTCAAAGAAATTAATTCCTGTATTCCTTTTGCCCCAAGTTGTACAGAGACCACATGAGAACCGTGCTGCTATGCATGCCATGAGCATTTAGGTCCTTTGGCTACGTACGAATTGCAGCACTGGCTTTTGCTGCTGGCTGAAGTGCTAGCTGGAGCTGAATCCCAGTATTGTTCTGGGTCAGCCCATGCTTTATTTCCTTTTCATCTCTGCTCTTCCCCTCTTAGCCCTTCAGCACCAGTATTAACTTTGACTTTGCTGTTTTGCCAGGGCTGGGTATCAGAAACTCTTACAGAAACAAATATGCCTTGGCAGGATTGTTTTTTGCTTTCTTTTCTTCTTTAGGAAAACCTTGTGCATTAGAGGGAATAGAAGGTGTCTCAATAACCCACTGCTATTTAAAGAAAATAATCGATGCTGAGGCTTTTAAGAAAAATCTGAAACTGTTACATGAAGCCAGTTTCCAAATGTTGCCTGCTCGCTTGGCCTTTTATCTTCTGTAGCCAAAGAGAGAAAGTGTTTTAGTATATCTGATTTGTAATGAGACCTAAATTGTGGGTTGGATCGTCTGGCCAAGAAAGATTTTACTGACTTAGGAAATGGGTGATCAGATGGATGGGTGGAGTGAGTAACTAGTTCCCATTTATATGTTCCTTCGGTGTCTGAATTAGCGTGAGCGGAGATTCTTGCTCCCTTGTAGCAACGTATGATTTAGAAATGGGTGCCAAATTTAGTACGTGCTCTTGTTTCATTGCTCTTTCCAACGCCTAAGTGGACTGAGACTCTGGGAACGCAACGTAGACCTGCAACAGATTCCTGTGTGACCTTGAATAAGTCACTAAATGTCTCTGTTCCTCCTTTCCCTACCTGTACCATTGAAATGCTGCTGTTCTGTCCAGTCCTCTTGGAAGATAAAGCTTTGGAGCAGGTACTGTCTGCTCTTGTGAATTAGTACAGTGTGTCCTAATCCTCTTTGGCTTTACTGTAAAAACAAAATACCATGCCAGGCAACTGCAGTTAAAAAGCATATTTCGGTGCCTTCCAATTGCCAAGAAATAAGTGAAAGTACTCCTTGTTACGTTTCTCTTTCCCAGGCACAACATCCCATGGTTTTGGAACCTTTAAGGAAAATATGTATTCCATGATCAGTGGCAAAGCCCCTCAGGAAGGGAGATGGAGGGGCTTTTCTTGAAGTGTGCCTTCCATCACTTCCTAGTGGGGTCTGGGGGAGCAGCTAACATAAGGGACATTCAGTGGTGTAAACAGCATTTCCCCGTCTTGAAGCAGCAGGTGTGATGCTGGTTTCTACCTCTCTGTGCTTTTCAAACTCTGGTCTTTTTTGTATGAATTCCTGTGTACCTGGTGTCCAGTAGAGAAGGATGGGAATGAGCAGAAGGATGCAGGCCACGTGCAGCCACATGAGGGTCTTTGACTTTTTTGCCCTGTGAGCAGTAATCCAGCAGAAATGTCCCTGATTATGGAAGTATGTAGGGAATGTCTTGTGGGCGTCTTGCAGCAGCTTTTTCCATGAATTACTGTGTTCCAAGCCCTAAATATTATGCGGTGGTGCATCCTGTGAAGCTAGCCTGAGGCTTGCATAAGAAGTTTAATGTTTTCCTTTGATGTCTGCTTGGGACCTTTTACTGAACATGAATTTGGAAATCCTTCAACACAAAAGGCTGCGGCAACTCCAGCACAGAGAATTTAGAAAAAAGAGCTTGTGTGTGCCTGGCCTCTCAGCTGGGGTTGGATGGCTAGAGAACACTTCCATGCTCTTTCCTCGTTGGAGACGGGAGTTGCAAGGTTCATTAGCAAACCTCATTGCCGCTCATTATGCATCCCTGCACACTGTTGCACCCCTGGCAAGCAGGCTGCTGAGCTTGTTGGTACAGCGGCCTCTCTGGGATCCTCATGGCACACTGAAAGCATCAAACTTTGCTCCATGTTACAACGGGGGGACCTTAAAGGATGTGAAACTTTGGTGCTGGCTTTCAGATAAGTTGTGGATGAATTAGGTTCTTCAAAGCATTCCCATGCACCTCGTATAGCTGGAGTGTGTGGCAGGCTCTGTAGTAAGCAGCAATTTTGGGCTTTTCTTTTGCCTTTCCCCTCTGGGTATGTGAGGAAGGCAGTGTGTGATGTTCCTAGAGCCTCACGTCTCATGAAGCAATCAGCAGGGCTGCCAGGGCAGCGCTGGTTTGTCGGTGCACCTTGAAGACATAAAGTTACTTGCTGGGGAGGGGAAGCAGGCACACAAGCCAAAGAATTAGCTCTAAAATTGTGATGTGGCTGTTTCAAAACTTCGATCTAATGGAAAAAGAAAGAAGTGTTTGATAAGTGCCCAAGACTAGTCAAGGAAGAATCCTACATTTCTAAAGGAGAAAGCTAAATTCTGTGGAGTGTTCCCTTTTCAGGGGTAAAGTTCTTACCATTTTTCATCCCACTGGGTTTCTTCTTGCTTTAAAAGCAGGTCTCCTTTCTTCCCAAATATGAATTTAAGCTCCCAGCTTCACACTAATGAGCTCTTAAGGCCAGGAGGAGCTATCATGTCCTGCACAGGCCAGTGGATTTCATCATGATTGCAGCATGCCTTCCTGAAAAAGCATTTAGTCTTGATTTGAATGCTTCAAGAGGGAAAATTCACTGCTCTCCATGGTCATTTTTTCCAGTGGTTAATCATCCTTATGATTAAAATTTGGAGACATCAAATTTAGACTTGTCTGGCTTGTGTGCTTCAAGTCATTGCCCATATTTTTTATTTTTAATAATGCAATAGATGTGTACTACCAACTGTTTCTTGCTATAAAAGCTACTGGCATACAGTAACCAAGGTCACTCTTGATCTTTTTTTTTTTGATGGGATAAACAGATTCAGCTTTTTCTGTCATGGTGAGATGATATTTTTTCCAGTTCTTTATCATTCTTGTGGTTCTTTTCTACATTTCTAGCATTTCAACATCATTTTAGGAGTGGAAAAAGGGCTGGTCTCATTGTTCCAGCCTCACACTCAGCAGTGGATGGGAGTCATGTCTTCAGTGCATGCATTTCATAATTGCATCAGGCTTACTGGCTCAGTGCTGTGCAGTAAGCTTCTGCTCATTTGTTCTGTTAGCTCCTTATGCACCAGGTTTATCCATTTTACACACACTTCTAGCAGCTGTCCAGCTTTTGCATGCTGCTTTCCAGCTTTTGTTCCCTAATGAATTGTCTTTTAGATAACTATTTGGAGCTTTGCTCTTTGTAGCAAGTATTGCTGGAACTCAAGCTGTAAGTGGCGAGCAGCAAAGCAATTCTCTAAGAAGTCACTAGTGAGTTTTGATTTGTTTTGTTCTTTGCTGCTTGTTTCACTGCTGTGAACCTGAAGTGCTTTTTTGTTTCCATGAAGCTTAAAATTAAATGCAGGTTGAGGGAGCTGCAGTTCTCAGTAGAGCAATACATCACCGAAGCTGTTAGATGGAACCTCTTCCCTCAGCTGTGTATGGACCAGGAGGCTGAGCCCTGCCTGGGCAGAGGGGAGCAAAGCCAAGCTCATCCCCAGAATGTCATCAGGGCCAGAGCAGTGTTCCCTGGCCTGAAATGCATCAGGGAGGCAGGAGTGGCTCTTGGCAGCTCTGGGAAGCCTTTATTTGAAAGAGAGAATAAACAAACAAAAATGCCCTTTGCTGGAAAAAGTCAGAATATGAAATCTGAGCTGCGTAATGAGTATTTGTAGTACCTGTTCCACAGTGCAGCTACCTAAATTAGATCTTTGTCCTGTGTAATTGCTTCCTCTGGGGCTTATCCTGCAAGGCAGTGCTCCCTCCGTTGCTGCTGGCCTTAATGGGGCCTGAGGGCTCTCAGGATCAGGCTCACATGGAGTCAGGATGTGGCTGTTTAACAGACAGCCCATGGAAATCTGTGCCTCCTCGTCTAACGGTGTTTATACAGCAATTAATTGCTATGTGATTTTTAAAATATTTCATTCTGTTCAAAAAAAAAAAAAAAAAGAGATAATTCAAATTGCTTTAGAATTCTCTGTCAGGGAAGATAAAAATGGATTTTCTAATCCATCACTTTCTCTGTGGAAATAACTCTCCTTTCACCTGCTGCTTCCTCTGCCTTAAAATTGATGAGCTGAGCATAAATAAAAGATTGTTCCCATTTATTATCCAGGGAACTGCCGTGGATGAGGGCAGTCAGGTTTTGCTGCATCTGCTACAAACCCTGAGCACGGAGCTGGGCAGGGCTCAGCCTTCCTGGGCTCCTTGGGTGCTTTGCTTGTTGGCCCTTCTGGAAAACCTTCTCAGCACCAAGGGGTGCATGTGCTGGCTTGGTCCACAGCATGGATCTGTCCCAGGGCAGAGAGCTGCTGCCCTGCACCTCCTTTTTGCTGAGAAGCTCTTGCCATCAGCACTGGTGCTGTTGTGAGCTCAGCAGCTGCATTAATGGCATACGAAGTTCTGCTGGTCCACAGGCTGATGTGCTGCTAATTAAATAACTGTTGCATTAGCAGTTTCCATCTCCCATCCCGGTCCTGTCTTGTGTTTGTCTCTAAAGCCCATATAGTAGCAATAATTAATGTGGAAAGAAAGGGCACTGCCTCTTCCCTGCCACTCCTTTTCCAAATTTGATGGTTGGGTGCTGTGAGCCAGCATTGCCCTGCAGGAAAACAGCAGCACGTAAAAATGGGGGGGGAAGAAAAACACACAGCTGCTGCTGTAACAGTGGTAGATTCACCAGAACAAAACACATCTTTCATCCTTCTGTATCCAGGAAGACACAGCTGGGCTTTGTTATCCTGTAGATTTTTCCACAGTAGATAATAAAGCGCTGCTCTCCTGTGTACCAACCCGTAAAGGGTTGTGTTGGGTGGATGCTGCTGGGGGCTGGAGTGCCTGGGATTCCCCATGGATGGAGGGGAGCTGAGCAGGAGAGAGGGCAGCAGTTGCTCCCTGCTCTCCATAACCCCTTCTTGGCTCACAGAGGAGGAGGAGCTCTGTCTCCTGAAGCTGCTCTGCTTTTGTGCACCTCCCTAAATGTACAAGTAAATGCTGTCTGCTTCATCTCTCACAGTGTTTCCATCATTTTTCATTCCAAAGTGAAGTTCTGAAGTGCAGCAGCAGCAACTGCAGCCCATCAAAACTAGCAGAAGCCCCAAAATATTGTTAAGATTTATAGAAGTTAATAAATTCAGTGTACTTTTCATTTGCCTTCCATTGTTTGTGCCTTTAGCTTTCGCATTTTGAAATTTCACTTTGAAGTCTGTGGGCTAGAAACACGTTTTAAAATAAATAAAAGCAGAATGCAGAAACTCAGGGCTTATTGAGGGATCCTGAGCAGCACAGGGCTCATGGTACCTCAATGGGACTTTGGGCTGGGTCTGAGCTGCCAGTGGGGGGAAAAGGGGACAGAGCAGTTTGCAAATGCTTTCTGAATGTTGAGATGCTTTACAGAGTCTTGGCTTTAGCTTAGCACTGTGATGGTTTCTGTAGGTATCAAAAATCTGTGCATTTGAGGAGAAAACAAGGAGTTGCCAGGGCAGGGATTGATAACATCTCCCATCAGCATGAGAAAACACAGCAGTGACATCACCGTCTTTCAGCTCTGTGCAGCAGCTCCCTGCCCACAGACACAGCCTAAAGCTGCTGGGATGTGGCTGCTCACAGGGTAGGGCACAACAGTTATTTGCTGCTATCACAGCTACGTGGGCTGCTGGGGCATCAGGCTATGCTGAATTAATTGAATTACTTCCACAATGAGTTTGGACCACTAATTCCATGTTGACTTTGGGGTTTAAATAGCATTAAGGACCTATGTTAAGGCTCAGCTAAAACTCAGGAACGCAGCTGGAGCAGGGCAGGGTCACATCTGTGCCCTGAGTGGAATAATGCAGGCAGTTCCCTTAACACAGGTGTGTATCCAGCATTCTCAGAGCAGAATTGGTGCAGCCCCCCCAGAGCCCCAGCGTGTTTTCATCATTGTGTTTCCCATTTCTTTCCACTGTGCAGTGACTCAGAGCAATCTCCTGTTGGAGCCTCGTACACCTCGCGCTGTTACTGGGTGTCGTGGTTGCTATAAACACATCACAACCTTTTTTTTTTTTTTTTTTGATCCATTCATTTTTGCCATAATTAATGGAGCTTGAGAGGTGCCATTCAGGCAGAGCGTTCAGCGTGGTGTTGGCTGTTAGGTGGGATGGCAGCCAATGGGAATGGGGGTTAAGTGCCAGGGAGAGTGGGAGGTGAGTGGGGAACAGAGAGAGAACCCTCCTGGTGGGCAGCACAGAGCTGCTCCTGCCCCATCTGCGCTGGGTTCCTGCAGCTCCATGTCAGGAAAACAGGCCAGGGATTGTTGTAAAATCCTGCCAGTGTGCTGAGGGTAAGGGCTGCAGCATCCTGGTGTGATGGCCTTCCCTCTGGTTTCCACGCTCTCTTTTTGGGCTCAGGGAGACTGGCTCGGAGCACAGCTTTGTAGCAAGCCCTCCACTGGGTGGACATCATGCTTTGTCTGTACTTAAAGGTTCTTCTCCCCCTTCAGACCGTACATTATGAGAGCAGAAATCTTATCCTAAGATGCTAAACCAGCAGTGAGAATGGATCAGCCCTACTGATAACTGTACAACAGAAGTTGGACGTGTAGTTGGGGAGGAAGCAGGAACAGAGCTCTCTGGATAGATCTGTGCATGATTTGTCTCCCACAGACTTAGCCCAGGAGCTGGTGGTGCTGTTTCTCTGCTCAGGGCATCTCTCCACCCCAGTGGGGTGTCCCAGGGACAGAGCTGCTCCTTCCCTGCTCCCTCCCTGTCTCCCTGCTTGCAGCCAGGACTGTTTGTAGCTTTCACAAGGGCAGCTTGGAGGGGCACGCTCCGTTCCTTCATCCCTCTTTGGGACCAGTTACCTTTTCATTTTTGTTTTATTGGTTTGTTAAAAGGCTGCCAGCTGGATGCAGGTAAGTGGCAGTGTTCTCTGCAGCCTGCAGGGAGCAAGCATCAGTGTGCAGCCCTTTAGTCCTGGCAGCAGCTTCCTGGTTTTCCAGATGATTCCAGCCAGCTCTTTTTGTGCTCAGCCTATTGTCACAAAGACTTGGGGTGTTAATGCTGTCATCTGTTGATGAGCAGTGAATGGGAAGCTGTAGGTGCTGGGGACAGGGCTGTGCTGTATGGGCGTGTTCGGAGCACATTCAGAATCCACGCTGTCCCCTGGTGCTGCCCAGTGAACCTGCACATCCCATTCTGTGTCCGGTGGTCACCAGTAACAGCAATGTGTGAGTGCAGAGGTGGTGGTGGAGGGGCACAGCCCTTCTCCCATCCCCTGGGATTTCCCACGGGCTGCAGCTGCCCCGAGGAAGGCTCGGAAGGACCCGAGCATCTCGCCCAGGAACGCTTCCTCCTGCAGCAGCCCTGGTCCATCCTGCAGTCTGCCTCTCGCCAGAGCTCTTGTTCTGCACTGTGCTTCTCTGCCAGCAGATGTGGATTAAGAATTCCCTACACTGAATGGCTTGCTGCTGCCTCCATGCTGTGATTATTTAGCAGGTTGTGCGATCGTCCTTCAGGCTGGATCCAGTACAACAAGAAAAAGATATTTAAATCCTCACATGCACAAAAGAAGTATTTATTTTTAACAATAATAATTTCATAGATCCTGTATGGAATCAGCGTGGCTGAGGGGCTGTGACGAGTGTCTGTAAATGGAGTGATAGGAACTTCTTCAAGCACAGCATCTGCCAGAGGCATCGTACCATGGAGCTGCTGCTTCAGGAGAGGCAGCTGGGCAGGGTGGAGCTCTCGGCTGCATGCAGCACATCAGGGTTGGGGATGTGAGCAGCCAGGAGCAGTAAGCTGCTGCGTGCTGCACATCTCAAAAGCTTGTGTTGTTTTTTTGAGGGCTCACGGAGGATGGAGAGCTTTGTTGCTGGCAGATGCAGATGTGTTTCCAGCCAGACATTCAGCATTAGCGGTGCAGAGAAAAATATGTGCTTGGGCTTTCAGCAGGAAACAACAACAACAAAATCCTTTCCGTTTCTTTCAGCTGGAAAGGGGGGCCAGGAGCTGTTCTTTTAGGGAATCTGAAGCCTGAATTTATGTGCATGTGTGTGAGATGCACCTTTGAATGTGTACCAGGAAAATCTCCATAGAGAAAACATACAGCACAGAATGTAGCTCTTAGTGCTGCCCTCACCATCCAGGGAACACCAAGTGTGTTGTGGAAATCAAGCAAACAAAAAATTGTACAAAGCAAAGTGTATAAATAGATCTGTTTCTCCTGGTTCTATAGTGCCCATTGCAGCATGTGCTGTTTTTTTCTGGAGCCCCAGCAGAGAAGGAACATCTCCAGGAAGTGCTGAGGTTGCAGCATGCAGGTGAAACCTGCCTGTGTACCTTTGTGAGGACGCTGACAGCTTGGTCTTGCAGACAGCAAATGCATTAGTGAAGTTGAGGTGGCTGCCAGACCTTCCTTGCTTCTTTTTATATCATTTGCCACGTCCTTGGCTAGCTGGAGGGTGGAGATCAGGACAGGCAGCTGCAGTGGGAGCTGCACGGTGGCACGTTGAGGGTCCTGCTTGGGCAGAAGGTGATCCTGGGGCTTCTTCGTGGTGACTGCCCTCAGATGCCCTGCAGCCCTGCTTTGAGCTGAAGGAAGGGACCTCTGGGGATGCTGCTGTCCCCTGGGGGTGCCCAGGGAGCCCCAGACGCAAAGCCAATGGGTTTGGTTTTGTTGTTTATTAAAAACAGGCATTTGCACAGCAGTAATGGAAAATCCTATTTCTGTACCAATAAAAGCTTTGCTCCCATGGTTGTTGTTATTGGCAATCTCACTCTCTTTGGTGTTTATGGAAAAGTATTTACTGGAAGGACTGGATGGCTCCCAGGCTGCATCTGCTTTCATTTTGCTTTGATGGCACCCCTGTTCCTGTGGGACCCCTGTTCCATCCCATCCCCAGTCTGAGGGCTGCTGGGGCCGCGCTGCTCGCTGCAGCAACATGGGGCTCTGCCTCCTGCCCTGGGGAATGGGCTCTGTGTGCTCTGATTTCCACCCACCTCGTGGCCCTCAGGCCAGCCCCGGCTGGCTGTGGCTATCAGCCAGCTGACAGTAACAATAATGAAGAACTGGAGTGCTGCAGAAAGATTAAAAGAAGCTTCTCTAATAAATACAATTACCCAAACATGCTCGAGCTGGGTGTCCTGTTTAATTCCTTCCTGAGAAGAGAGGCATTCCTTGGGGCACTGCTTTTGTCTGGGTGAGAGACCCTTGTCTGGGTGAAAGAGAGACCCAAGTGCCTCTCCTGTGCCCTGGTGGCACCCAGCATTGGGCTCCAGCCTCAGCTGAGGAGCAGTTCCTCCACCAGGACCAAGTGCCACTTCTGCCAGGCAGTGTTCCTTGTGATGGGGGACCTGGGGATAGCTGCAGGCCCCCAGCTGTGTCCCAGCCTGGCGCTGCCCAGCCCTGAGGCTCTCTCTGGTTTTGCAGTGAGGCCCTGGGGACGTGGGGCAGAGGGCAGTGCCCTGCTATCACGAGAGCAGAGTTCTGTGTGCGCGGTGCCTTGCAGGGAGCTGCCAGTCTTGGTTCGGTTAACTCCTGGAGATGCACGAGGCCGCCCAGCCTGGAGGTGCTGCAGATAGCAGGTGATAGGCAGGCGAGGTGCCAGCAGCGTGGGCAGGCAGAGCCCGAGGCAGCTGCTCCCGTCCAGGCTGGGACCTCTCCTGGGTGCTCATTGCCCAGCGCTGCTTTGTGCTGCTCCCATCTTGGAGGCCATGCCGAGGGGCACTGCTCAGCCCCTGGTAATGGGCTGTAACCACCAATCAGTCATCCCTGGGGAGCTGGGGTTGGTTCCTGGCTTGGCCTTCTTTCTGTCAACCAACCCACTGAGTTTTGTGTTCTTGCCTTTCAGTCCTTTCAAGGAAGCCAAGGACGAGCATACCTCTTCAATTCAGTGTGAGTAAATCCCCGTGCCTGTCACCTCTGCATGTCTTGGGTACATTTAAGAAAACCCTCGTGAAGAAGTACAGAAAAGATTTATTGCAGAAAACCTCTGCCTGAGATGGGGAGCTTGCTGAAGGTGATTGGAGAAAGAGGCAGGAAATAGCACTGATTCATGTTTGATTTTACGTGCAGGTTTCAGATAAGCAGCTGGGAAAAGGTGCTCTCTTCATCATCAGTGTGAGACATTAGAGCTAAGGGCTGACTCATTCTCAGAGAGCGTAGCTGGACAGAATCAAAGTTTTAGAAATGCAGAGACTACGTAACATCTAAGTGCAAACTTTTTTTTAGAGCTAGCTTAAAAATTAACTCTAGTTTTCCCAGTAGCTGAAAGTGGTTTGGGTGAGATTGCTGCTGGGATGTCTTTCAGAAGAACTGCTGCTTTCAGTTACATTTTCCAAATTCCCATTTGGGAAAGTAAAAGTACCATTTTAGCTATTTGAAAATGAACATCTTTCTCAAATGCTTAATCCTCTAGAATGTTATTAATCTTCTGCTCAAAACTTTTTCAGTTGAATAAAAATTCCATTTTACCTTCTCATTCTGTTCTGGAACTGCCTGAGATCTTTAGGGAGGAGCAGCTGTGGTACTCAGAATTCTGAATTTCTTGCTTGTGCTTTCAAACCCTGCAGTGAGATTGCTGCCAGCTTCGTGGCAGTGTCTTGCTGTGGAAGGGGACACTAACAGGAGCTTCTCTCCTTTTCCTGCAGAGTTAACGTGGGCTGTGGCCCTGCAGAGGAGCGGGTGTTATTAACGGGATTACATGCGGTTGCAGACATTTACTGTGAAAACTGCAAAACCACACTGGGTTGGAAATATGTGAGTATCAGTAGCATTTGTTTTTCCTGTGGGTGACTTTGCTGCAGCTCTTTCTGAAGGTGTGTGTGGTGTAACACGGTCTCGTGGGAAGAACATTGACTTGGGAACCAGCAATGTGGATTCTGGTCTGTAGCCACGTTGTTTTGCCTTTTTGCATTTCCATTTCCCCTCCTGTCTTTTGGTTATTGTCTCCATTCAGAGCCCTTTGTGGCTGATGTTTTATCTTTCTAAGAACACGTACCGTGGGCTTGGTTTTGGTGGGCATCCCTTAGTGATACCTAACATCAAATTCAGCCTTTGTGGTTTGTGTTGTCTGTTTTTCCAGACCATCTCAGAACAACAGAGCAATCCATATATTGTTAATCCCGTGTCCTTCCCACTGGAAATGCTATTGAACAGGAGTTGATCTGTTTGCTGTCTCTTGCTCTCCATAAATTCAATTACCTTCAAATAAAGGCTTATGCTACGGTCTGATTTCTGCTCCAGGAGGCACACAGCATACTTGTTTGTCAAAACATTTTGACCAGTGTCTAAACAAAACATTTATTGCATCTGTGGCCTCTGGACAGGAATATTCTTTAAAGTCAGTCAAAAGGCTATAAAAAGTAAGGCATCAAAAATTGATGCAGTGGGAATCCGTGCAGAAACACAGCGTGGATCTTGCAAATGGAGAAGGACACCAAGTGCATAAACTGAGTTTATTGTACAACAAAGTGCAGAATTTCATAAACAGAGCAGTGAGCTCCGGTCTCTCCAGCCACAGAATTACATCCTCTGAGATGTGGTACACAGGTGTGTGTGCAAACAGCACACCTGAGCAGAGCTGAGCCACCCTGGGGGATGCAACCAAAATGCCTCAGTGGAGCCCTGGCTGGAGATCCCATTGCTTCCCACACTTTGTTCATTCCACGTCTGTGTGGAATGGGTCCTTCCCAAGGTGCCCCCAGCTCTGTTTCCACACAGAGCTTGCTGTAACCCAGCTCGTTCCCCGTGGTAATGCCTTTACAGCAAGTTTCACCGGAGGAGCTCTGTGTTCCTGATGTTCATAAATGCTCAGGCTGCCCTAGAGAGAGGCAGAGTGCAGCAGTGCTGGCTCCCAAAGCAGTGATGGCTCCCTGTTCAAGGAGCAGTTGCCCTTAGCCTGCGTTAAGCTGCGTGCTCACATGGTGCTGGTTGTTCCTTTTCAGCCTATGAAGGTGTCTAGAATCAGGTTTAAGATTCTTCCAAATGTAATTTTCTTGAATGCCTGCAGGAGGTCCTGCAGTTTGACTGATTTACCCAGCAGACAAATCTCCCTGCCGGGCTGGG
Source organism: Penelope pileata (assembly GCA_013396635.1). Classification (NCBI taxonomy): domain Eukaryota; kingdom Metazoa; phylum Chordata; class Aves; order Galliformes; family Cracidae; genus Penelope; species Penelope pileata. The sequence goes on from WBMW01001983.1 coordinate 180,437, forward strand.
ACTTGTCACCACGACGTTCTGGGATCCGTCACCGTGATGTTACCTTTGGATATACACTGATCTCATTCTTTCTCCTCTTTTTAGGAACACGCTTTTGAAAGCAGCCAGAAGTATAAAGAAGGCAAATACATCATTGAACTAGCTCACATGATCAAGGATAATGGCTGGGATTGAAGGGAGGGAGCCCAGCCCTACCAGTGTGTAAGAGAATGCCATCCAACCGAACATTATATCCAAGAGTGAGAGAGTGACTGAACGCTTGGTTCCATGCATTTAGAGGCTCTGCAATCTGGGAGCATCTTCACACCCTTCTCCATCTTTATTGGTGACTGGCCTCTAAATTTCTGTCTCTCTGTCTCTTTGCTTTGTATCTGTTTGTGAGTTGACCCTGGCTGCTTCTCTCTCTGTTCTGGCGTTGGCTAAGAGAATGCACCGAATGCCCGACAGCCATTCCGTGTTGACGAATGCTCAAGTGCACTCTGAAGTTGGCTCTGTGGTGGCATTTTATCAGCAGGTCTCGGTGCGGGAGGAAGACCTGAGTTTTGGGCAGGAGAAGGTGATAGGGGGTGGGGAGCGAGCCCAGAGGGAAGTCATCGGGAGTGAGACTGCACTTCTCCTTTAAGTCCTGGTTAAGCAAGGCTTGAATCTATCTCCTTGTCTACATGGACAGAAAATACCTCACGGCTGCGTTCTCTCCGAGTTGTAAAACTGCTGCTCCACCGGTGGAGCTTCAGTGCGAGCCGGCTGAGCACAGGTCATAACCAGCTCCCCCCGCAGATCTGTGTTTTGTTTGCTGTTTGTAACTTGTTGTCTGGGGGAGGAAGGGGAGACCTGAAGGCTGGAGAGGTTCCCTGCCTCTCCTGTTTCTCTCTTTCAGGGTAGGTAGGCCAAACATCCCAACAGAGCACAGCTGTGGGAGCATCCTCACAGCTGGAGAAACCAAATCCTGACTCTTGAGCCCTTCAGAGAGGAGGAGAAAACCACTTAAGGCACGAGGAGGCTGGAACTGCAGCTTAGAAGATACAACAGGAAAATAAAAAAGACGTGCTAGGCAAGAAAGAGGAAATGAAGTAGGGGAGGATGGGGACACCCCTAGTAACGTGGGGTACCCCTTGCCTTCCCAGCCCCCGCTGGGCATCCTCGGGGGTCTTTTACCAACCCTTCATGAGTGCAAATAGGAAAATGCTGTTAGAAATCCTTGAATCCCAGCCCCCAGCCATCAGCTCCGCTTCTGGAGCCTTTCAGAGAAATGATGTGAGAGTGGGGAGAGGAGGGAGCAGAGGAACCTGACAGTTCAGCAGTATTGCACAGGTGGATATTTCAAGCCATGAGGTATCCCCCCAAAACCTTCCCCTCTTTTCCCACTCCCCGAAGCCTGCTGGAGGCACGGGGGAGATGGGAAAGAGAAACTAAATATCTTCCCCCTACCCTTGAAACTGTGTTGTAGTTTAAATGGGAGGGGTAGATGTGGTCATTGTAACCGCAAGGAAAAAGTCCTTCATGTTTAAGTTTTTAATGAAAGGATCAGTGTGGGCCTTCCCGGGGTGCTCAGCGGGGAAGGAGCCCCGTGTGCGAGCGGGGAGCTGCGCTGGGTGTGAAGGACAACGTCAGGTTTGCTCTGCAGCACTCCAGCCAGTGTCTGGTGCACGACTCAAGACTAGTTAACCGAATTAGTTTTATCTCTCTGAGTGAATTTTCTTTTTGTTTGTGGAGTTCTTTCAAGTAGGTTAATCCACCGGGAGAAATCGTTCTTAATCCAGAAGGAAAGCGTATTGAGCAGGGGTTTGCTGGTAACTCCTTACGAAACCGAAGCTTTGGAGCTGTCATCTGTTGTCGCTTGTCCCCACCCTGAGATCCCGTCAGCTGGGGAGCACAGCAGAGTGGTTGGTGACAAAATGATTTGCTGTTAAGGAAGGGGCTGTGAGCAGAGGTGCTGCTTGTGGATTGGGGTGGACTTTACGTGTTGGGTCCTTGGGCTGCAGCCCCAACCCGCTGGCCCATCGAAGCCAAGGCTGTGCTTCTTGTCAACCACTGTAGGTGACACCTTGCTCCACCTTGGAGAGGGAGGTGAGCTGGAGGCTGGCTGTGGCTCCTGCAGTGGTGGAGTTGGCTCATTTTGTGGCCAGCCTGTCTGGAGGCAGCTTCAGCCTTTACCCTTTCTGTTGTGGTTGTGTAGCAGTTGCTTCAGCTTTCATTTCTGGTTTTCTGCTTCCACCACCCACATTGCCTTAAGCAGTGACAACCTGGTAAAAATCCAAAGCTCTGCAGTGCCCACTAGCTTGACGTTGACATCAGCCCTACCCTGGTCCCGTGTTCCTGCCCTTTGATCCACGACAATTTATTGGGTTTTGGCTAGTGGGAAGTAATCTGCATTCTTTGAAGAGCCCTCAGTCCCCAGGTGCGCAGCCCTTAGAGGGAGCTGTTTGTCCCTGGGAGCGGTAAGGGAGAACCCCAAACTGTTAACGTGAGGTTGAGAAAAAGACCGTGCTTGGGCTCGTGGTGTTGCCTTGGTATCACCTCCAGCAAAGATACCAGACAGAGATGGTTTTATCCCTCTATTTGGGACAAGAAAGGATGATGTTCCACCCATCCGGCTGCTTTTAGCTGTTCGCAGGGTTACGCTTTGAATGGCAACCAGTCCGAGCTCGACTGTGGCACGATCTTAATCTGCTTTTAATTGGCTTTGTCTCATCAGCATCCACAGATTTACAGTTGCTCACAATCTGGCCTCAAGTCCTGATAGGAAAAAAAAATGTGTGTGTGTGTGTGCCTGGAGGAGCCCACCCCGCCGTGCAGCTCCCACGGGCTGACCCAGAGACCCCACTGCCTGCTCCCCAGCAATGTGAGCTCCCTGCAGCCCGCTGGGGTGGGCCCTGTGCCCATGGGCCGGGGCTGGCCCAGGGCAGCTGCCCCAGCGACAGCAGCACAGCGGGCTCGGCCCTGGCAAGCGGCGTTCGCATGGCCCCGCTCTGCCCCAAAGCTCGGGCTTCAGTGAGCTGGAAGTTTATTGTGTTCTGGTGGATGATCTGGTGTGAGATCCCGGTCCCTGTGTTAAATATCCAGATGATAATATATACAAAGCAGGAAAAACAAAAATAAATCACGTTATCTCGCGAAGTATACTTTTGTAAATAATATTTAATTTTTTTAAAGAATAATAATATATTTGGTGCTGTTTTCTCAGAGCCCCTCCCTGGGAGCCCTTGTTTTCAGTCCTTGATGAGTGATGCTGGTTCCTTCTGTATTTGTTGGAAGAGGTGCTGGAGGTGCCCTGCCCGGCTGTGGCTCTGCGGGGCCGGGGTCCCGTGCCCGGGGCTCCTGCACGGCGCTGGCTGGGGCGACAACCCCCCCGAGGCCAGGAGCCAGGGTGGGGGTGGTGAGGAGTCCTTGTTTTTAATCTGAAGTCAGTCTGGGGACACGGATCCTTGGTTTCCCTTTATTTGTTGTTTGTTTGTTTTTAAACCGGGCTGCTACGTCACAAACTAGAGTACAAGTTTACCTCTCTGGCAGTGAAGTTCATTTGTTTGTTTTCCTTTCTGTCTCAACCCCCCCCTTGCTCCCCACTCTTTGTTTTTAGTTCGTTGGGTCTCCGTGTGATCCCAACGTGGACCAACAGCACCCGGCGCGGGGCTGGCTGTGCTGGGCACGGAGCTGCTGCCGGTGCTGAGCGCGCTGCCCGCTGCTCCGCTCTCGGGGCGCGCGGTGTCAGGGCAGGCAAGCCCTGCGGGTGGAGGAGGTTGTTCTGGTGACGGTGGCGTGAGGATTTTCTCTGCGTGCGTTTTTCTGTCTGGTATGTGAGCGGTCGAACCATGCATTTCACTGGGGCAGGGGATGTGCAGGAGCCGGAGCTCAGCTCGGTGGGGAGGAGCTCAGACACCCAACGCTCGGACACGGCGCTGTCAGGCACGGAGCTCGAGGAATCGTGTCGGAAAACAATAACCAGAAGAGGGGAAAGAAACCATCATGAACTCAAACCGAAATCCACCTATGTAACTGCAAGCAGAATGGCACTGTGGTACCATCCCAACGCGCTGTCCTCACCGTTAGAGCTGTGTGCATCCCTTGTCCTGCTCCCTGCAAGGAGGGGGGGATTCCTTCCCCCCCCAAAACGAGCGGGCGATGCTCGGGTACCAGCCTGTCTGTTGATGCTCTTGTGTTTACAGATCGTGTATACTTTTGTTTTCTTTGATCTGACGTTCATTTTATTTGTTGGCGTATCCTTTCAGGTCATTCGCTTCAGTAATAAACGCGATTGTTTGTTTTCAGATCATTGGTTCTCACCTTTTCCATGTATTTGTACCTTGTATATAGTTCTTCAGTATTAGAGGGAGGCGTATTGTTTGTCATATTTACAATATGTGTTGGTGCTCATTTGAGAAAATAAAATTTTCGAGTACTAAAGCTCCCACGTCGCTGTGTCCGTCTCCCCCTTCCCTGAGCGCAGGCCCTGCCGTGGCCGAGGGCAGCGGCGCTGGTGGTTGGCAGCTGCGGAGCTGAGCTTGGGGACGGCCCAGCCCCGCTCCCTCCTGTGCCACCGAAACCCCTCAGCACCCGGAGCTGTGGGCGGGGTGGGTCCCACTGCCTGGGGAGGAGGGAGCGCGGGGGGGGATCCTTCATCCCTGAGACGTGGAGCCCGCTTCCAGGCCACCACGGTGAGCCCGGCCCCGGGTGCTGGTGACCACGTCCACGCGCTGCAGGTGCCGGGCTCGGGGCACTGCTGGGTCCCACCTGACCCGGCCGGGCTCACCGTGGTGGCCTGGAAGTGGGCACGCATGGGTTTCCATCCTGCTCCAGACAAACGTTTCCCTGTTAGAGGAGCAGCTCAGCACATCCCGTGCCCCATGGGCACACACGTGGCCGTGCCGAGGCCGAAATCCCAGGGCTGCCGCGACCTTTGTGTGCGGCCCGAGGACGGCTATAAAGGGAAACCCGTTACAGGCAGCCCCTGTCACAGCCCCAGCGATTGCTGCCGGAGACAATCACGGAGCTATAAATACCGCAGCAGCGCGGCCTTTCATCCCGGGGCAAGAGCAAGCGGACACCGGGGTGGCCGGAGCCGGGCTGTCGGTGACCGGGCTGTCCCCGTCCCTGCAGGGCGATGCTGCGTTGCTTCCCTGCATCCCTTTTCCTCCCCTCTCTGTCCCCAGAGCACTCGGTGACCTTTCATGGCTAAACCCACATCCAGGCTGTGCATGCTTTGCCCCAGCCCTTCTTTCCCACCCTCCCTAAACCCCCAGTTCTGAGAGTGGCACAGAACTGCGCAGAGTTCCTCCATGGGAGCACTCCCCCCCCCGCTGGCAGTGCCCTCGGCCCGCTGCCAGGCTGCAGGAGCGCTGCCCGGGGATATTTTTACCCGGCTCCAGCCCAGATATAAATAGCGGTGGGGACGTCACCTTCCAGCCTCCCCAGAAGGGTTCCCTCGGCCTCGTGCTGTGGTTTTGGGGCAGGGCACTGCTGGTGCCACCGGGAGCCTTCGCTGGGGACATCGCTGCGATGTCACCTTCAGCACCCACGGTGCTGCCAAGCCGACTGAGCTTTGCTCCCTCTGAAATTTTGCATTAAATCCCATCAATGTCCACAAAAACCCCACGGGGACACCTCTCCCCCTTCCCCACACCGCTCATGGCTCAGCTCCATGTCAGAGCTTTGCTCTCTGTACGGAAACTTTGGCTCAGGTGCCGCGAAAGGTTGGAAAAAAAATAAAATTCTTCCCCAGGGGCTCAGCCTCGCCCCATGGAAACGCGTGCCCTCGGTGCGGGGTTCCTGTGCGAGCTGTTGGACGCTGAGCAGAAATAACAGAAGAGTACAGGAGCCCGTTTCATACGGCTCCGCTTCCTCGTCGGGCTCGGGCTGTGTTTTCTTTTCCACTCGCAGAAGGATTTTCCCATCGTGATGTTGTTGTGGAGGCTTCAGGACAGGGATGGGGCATGCCCACGTCCTGCAGGGTCGCTAACGAGCCCTCGTTAGCTCGTGATGAGCCACTGCTGGCTGCGGGCCGTTCTCTGCCAGGCTGTGAAGGTGACGCCGACCTCGAGCGCTGCTGCCCGCGGGGCTGCAGGCAGCGGGGCCAGCGGGGCAGTGACAGCGTCAGCCGCTCAGTGCCACCTCTGCAGTCACAGCCACGTCACGCCTGGCTCGTCTGCATGTGACTGTTTGCACGTCCCATCCTGTCCCATCCCATCCCCATCTCCATCTCCATCTCCATCTCCATCCCCATCCCATCCCATCCCATCCCATCCCATCCTTCCTGGTGCCCATCCAGCCAGGGGCTGCTGGGTCTGTGCTGGGGGTCTGGGAGCTGCACACAGACACGGGAGCAGCACAGCCCCTCCCTGCAGGCAGCACCCCCAACCCTGCAGTGCTCAGCCCCAGCTCTGCTCTGTGCTCTCTGCTCTGTGCTCTGTGCTGCAGCCTGCCGTGTGTCCCCCATGTCCCCACGTCTCCATCAGAAATCTGGGGGCCAGGCAAGGTTCAAGCCTTAGATTAGCCACCCATGAGCAAGAAATGCTATTCTGAACCTGGGGCTGGGAACGTTCGGGCTAATCCCAGGTGAAAGCTGATTAAGGGCTCGGTGATGCTGACCCGGAGCACGTCCCCTCGGGGCTGGGGCTCAGCTCTGGGGCAGTGCAGCACCCATGGGCGATCAGCACAGCTCTGTGGTGCCCACAGTGCCCCCAGCACTGCACTGGGACGAGGGCTCACCCCAATGGGTGACATGGGGACGAGCGTGTCTGCCCTGTCTGTATCCAAGCACAGTGTACAGACATCCAAGCACTGCTTTCAGGGTCCTGTGAGTCATTTCCTGGGGGGTGTGTGCCCTGCATGGGCAGCACTGCCTGCAGCCTGGGCCCTCCTGGTTTAAACCTTTTAAACCTTTTTTATCCAGCTCATCCTCGAGAAGCAGCCACAGAACTGCGAGGCAACAGCAGCCCCTTGTCCAGGGCTCTTGGAGCAGCACAGCCCCATGCTGGAGCAGCACAGCCCCATGTTGGAGCAGCACAGCCCCATGTTAGAGCAGCACAGCCCCACACTGGGCAGCACAGCCCCACACTGGGCAGCACAGCCCCACTTCCCACTCCCTCTGGGTACAGGCACTGCGTTCTTCCCTGCCTCGCTCCGCCGCTGCCGCTCCAGCTGGGTAAACAGTGGGCAGAGCAAATGGCATTCAGTGTGAGCACGGTGTCATTTCCTTTCCAGAAAAATATCGACTTGCCTCTCTGCTCACTCTCGAATTGAAAGCACGTTTGGAGCTGGTTTGTACGCAGTTGCTTAGAATGGATTTCTCAGTTTTTTTCCCTCCCCCTGAGCAGCGCTGGGCCCGGGGGCTGCAAGGAGCCTCGTGGCACAGCAGAGCTCCCGACACCCCGCACGGTGCTGGGTCACAGAGATCACCCCAGGATTCATGGTGCCCACCCACCCACCTCCACTGGCGGCCCCATGGGCACGGGGCACCTCACTGCCATTCCCCGATGTTACAGCCCGCAGAGCATCGGACTTCCCCCTTCTCTGCTGTGCTCCAAGCAGCAAGGGAGACGATGAGATGCTTTTGGGGTTTATTTTGTCTCTTCGATGGATAACTCCCTGCACTCATCCATTTTCCCTTGCAGGGCATTGGAGCAGTGTTACCCAAGCTCCCCAAGCTCTGTGCTGGGGACGTGCGGGGCAGCGCGAGCCCTCCCACGGGCTGAGCCCTGGCCCCGCAGCCACGCCGCTATTCTGGTCCGGATTAGAGAGAAATTAAAATTAATCCTCGGAGTTCAGGGAGATCTCTGGGGTTTAGCATTTTTTTTCCTGATCACTCCTTATTTTTAGCAGCCGCTCCTTATTTTTAGCATCTCACAAAGTGCTGCGGGGCCTCCAGCATCCAGCAGCAGCCATCGGCCCCGTCCCTCCCCGCCAGCCCCCGGCACCTGCTGGGCTCTGCTCAGGGCCGGCTGCAGCTGCTGAGCACGGGCTGCGGGCGGGCGGGCGGCCCCGCTCCGGGCAGCAGCGAGGATGGATTTCTTGATTACAGCCTAACGCGTGCTGTAATTAAGGAAATCCTCCCGCTTCTGGAAGTCATTAGGAGGCGGTTAATTGGGATGGGGATGGAGCTGCCCGCAGTGGGAGCGCTGCGAGCCTCGTCCTGCCCGGTGCTGCTGCAGGGAAGCCGCTGGGGTTCGCTTTTAACTTTTTGCATCTTTTTCTTTTGTACTTTATTGCATATTTCAGGACTGTTTGTATCCCCATCTTCCCTCCTCCAGCGCAGCTCAGGTCCCAGGCTCCTGCTCCCCCCGCGCTTTGCTCCGGGCACTGCACACAGCACAGCCCCAACACGGGCTGCGGGGCTCCTTGCACACCACGCTCCTCACCGGGACATTCCCTAAAGGCAGAGCCCCAGCTGCAGCCCAGCAGCTCCCCGCGGTTCCTTTCCCTTGGTTTTACTGGTGAGATGTTCTCTGAACAGCAAACTGCAGATCGGGGGGGGGGGCAGCAGGCAGAGCCGCACGGATGGCAAATACCGGTCATGGGGGTGAGCAGAGGGCACAGCAAAACCCGGCTGGGAAACGCCTCAAACCATGAGCAGCTGTTGAAGGAAGGGGGGGAATAGGGCAGTGGTTTTCTCGGTCTCCTTTGAGCAGCAGAGAAACCAGAGCCCGTGGGTGTCCCCCAGCACGGAGCCCAGGGCAGGGCGTGCTGAGCCGCTGCGAGGGGCGATGCCAGCCTATGGGATCCGTGCTGCATCGCAGCTGGACGGCTCGAAATGCAGAGGAACGGGGCAAAAACCCCCAGATTTCAGATCACCATCAGCGAAGCGGTTTGCCCGGGGTGTGCCCTGTGATGGCTGCCACACAGCAGCGGTGTCCCAGCACCTGAGAACCCTGCTCAGCCCAGCCAGCCGCTGCAGCCCTTACCCCCCAGCACCCGCAGCTCGGGGAGCAGGGAGCCCAGCATCGGCTGCCACCAGGCAAATCCATTTCATAGACAGCACAACCCGCAGGGCTGAAGTCACTGAATCTTTGGCTGAGCTCGCAAGGCAGAGCGAGTGGGTGATGTTGTAACACGGCCAGGAAACCCTCTGTGTCGGACGGGATCAGCAGGAGCCGTAAGGGAGGGATGGGGACTCCTCTCCCAAGGAAGGCAGAGCCTGCAGAACTGCAGCTCTGCGACACGGCATCACTTCCCAGATTCCATGGCTCACCCAGCAGCTGGGGGAGCCTCAAAACCCTGTGTTTAATGGGGAAAACTACAGTTATTGCAACACCGGCCACGTGGAGATAGCGCAGGTTCTCACCAGCTCCCAGCAGCAGAGGAATGCTCTCGAGCATCACTTGACCCTGAGGACACCCCTAAAGCACCACAGTGGTTTCGTGCTCCCCATTTTGTGGGGAGCAGAGGGGCTCAGCTCGTCCCGCAGCCCAGGCCCTGCCTCGTCCCTGCGTTACTGCTGGCTCTGACGGCCACGTGCAATTAGCAGCAATCAGGAACGTCTGTAGTCAGAGCCAGAAAGGTCCTCACCACGCACTTACACACCCCAGCTCCCTTCTTTGCAGAGCCCCACAGCTCTGCACAATATTTCCTTCGCCATCTCCCCGGGCTCGGCTCTGCCCGCAGCCGCTGGCACTGCCGGGCTCCTGGGGCAGGGCAGAACGCTGCAGCCCAGCGAGCTGCGGCCTCCCCGGCTCCGTGCCTTCCCTTGGGAGGAATCCCTGCAGCTGAACCAAGGGCTAAATTTAGTGGGGAGCGAACAGGCTCGGATTGCATTCTGCAGAAGGTCAGAGGAGAGCACCCAACGGCTCTGCCTGGCTTCCACCCCTAAATGCCATTTGCAGTACGGCTGCCCAGCACCTCTGGGTCCTCAACTGCCCGAGTTCTGCCCCTGTGTGCGTCACCCACCGGGAGCAGCACGGAAATTCTGCAGCCCTGGGGACAGGGGAAGTTCCTGTAGGGCTTTTGTCACGGACACACGGAGCTGGAGCATCCCTAAGGAAGCACTTGGGTGTCGCTGAGCCTCGCTGCCAGAGCAGCAGCAACGATGGCAATGCCTCGGGAGTGAGAGCTGAGGGGGAGAAATGTTCTCCAGTGGGATTAGTGGAGAGAAAACGGCCTGAGCATCAGCACTCACGAGGGGCTACAATCTGAGGCCCACGAATAACGACCACAGTCAGGCAGGGCCAGGGATTTGGGTTTGTTTCTGTTTTGATGTTGCTGGTGGAAGGAAGGAAGCCATCAGCAGGACTGGCCCTTCACAGACGGACTCGAAAGGAGGCAGGGCTCTAAGAGAAACCGCTGGGGCTTGCAGAGAGCAAGGCAGGTCTGCGAGGTTTGTACAGAGATGTTTGCAGAGCTGGGGCACAGAGACCCGACCCTGCAGGCAGGTCGGCCCCAGCAGGTGAGGGCACGGCTGCAGGGCACGCTGCCTGCCGCTGCTCTGCCTCCATCCCCTGCAGCTTTCCAGCAGGAACCGGGGAAGGAGCTCCGAGCAACCTGGCGGGCTTCAGGCTCCTGATTTCCAGGGAGCTAAGCAGAAGGCAAATCTCTTTGGTATGCAGGAGAAAGGCTGAGGCATCTGATCCTGCCTTCAGAACACAGCAGCCCGCACCAAGGGGAGGAAAATCTGAAATAAAGCTTGTCACTTCGTGATGCTCTGCAGCAAGGCCCTGTAAGATAGCAGATGGTGGGGCACCGGGGGATTTGCTTTTTGCTGTGCCTAACGCCTTCTTTCTGCAGCACTCGTCCTCTCTTTTAAGGACAACGCTTCTCCAGTAACGAATGAGAGCTGGGGACACAGAATCCTAGCTGGCAGAAGTGCAGCAGCGTGGTTTGCGGGGAGCTCGGGGCTGAGCTGTTTGTTGGTAGCAGAATTAAAGCTCGGGGATCTTTCTTCTAGAGAGCAGCCCTACCTAGAGAGTCCAGGCACAAAGCAGTTACCTGCCTCCACTCGCTTGGTGTAATTAATAGATGTGCTTTCCTTCACGGGCATCGAGGGATGATGCCGTGTCCACCGTGGAATGGATGCCCTGGCCAGAGCAGGCCCTCGGGAAAGAGCCATGGATCTGCTGTGAACAGCGAGGGACTGGGACATTCCCCATATCCCATGGCCACTTTGCTCATCAGGAGAGAAGAGAGATGCTCTGCTCAGGAGGGAAAAAAGACATCCTCAGAGGTAACCGAGGGCAGGAAGCATGCAGAGCTACAGCCTCCATCACCTCTACACGCAATTTGCAATTCTGTGTAAAGCTAAACCTTAGGAAAAGAGCAATTTCACCGTGCTGCCCTATGGAGCACGGTTACTGACAGCAGCTGTGGAGAGAGAGGCACGTTACAGAGCTGTTAGAGCAGGGAACAGTGCTGGGATTACTGGGTCCTCCTCCCAGCTCTGCCTTTGATTCGTGGTGTGTTCAGGCCCCTTCATTTGTTTCTGCTTTTCCCACCTGTGAACCTGAGCTAACATCACCAGGGAGGTGCAGGGCGCGATTCGCTGAAGTTTATTAGATAGGGGGAAATCCTGAAATGAACGGCACTGCATTCCAGGAGGACAAAGCTCAGGACTGCAGAGAGGCAGATTAAACCCAAATCTGTTATTCCCAGGCTAGGAGGACGGAAAAGAAAATTGAAAAACCTCACCTACCCTGGTGTGAGCCAACAGCAGTCGGTGTGTGATTTGGATGGAATGAAGCAGAACGTGCAGGCGTGCGTGCATTCATGCCTAGGTGAGCATCTACGAAAACCAGTACAGATTTATAGGTCAAAGCCTACCAGAAAGTGTAGGGAGGGTGATTGAAGTTTCCAGTGGGAAATAACGAAGCAGCGTGTCTGATTGCCTTCAGGAGTGGCAGCAAGCATGGATACGTCACGAGTCAATGGATGGGATACGTGCTCAGAAAGGGATGGGACAACACTCAGGATGGAACAACACACCTGTACCCAAGCAAACAGAGCTACAGGTGGGGACAGCAATCTCACCTGCTGTGCTTTTAAACAGCATTTATTTCAGGTAATTTCAGACAGAAATGGAAGATTTATACCAGCAGAACACCCAGACACCTCAGTGCTGTCCAAAGCACAAATCTGCACATGGAAATGATTTGTCGGCGGCTGCTGGGCAGTTTGTGTGGCTTTGGAGAAGGGATTTGTCCTTTTTTTTTTTGTTTCAAACATCTCCAAGTCACCTAGCAGCAGAACCCTTCGTGGCTGTGGTACGGGAGCAGGGCTGCAGTGTCTGTTCTCCCTGGCTGTGTTGGGAAGGAAGGGCTGACGAGGAGCTTGGGGCAGAGCTGGGAAGGGTCTGGAGCAAAACTGTTACAGGGAGCAGCTGGGGGGGCTGGGGTGGGTCAGTGTGAGGAAGAGGAGGCTCAGGGAGACCTTACGGCTCCCTACAGCTCCTGAAAGGAGGTGGTGGGGAGCTGGGGTCGGCCTCTGCTCCTGCGTGACAGCGACAGGACAAGAGATGGTGGCCTTGTGTTGTGCCAGGGGAGGTTCAGGTTGGACATTGGGAAAAATTTCTTCTCCAAAGAGCGGTGACGCACTGGCAGGCAGCCTACATTCAGGCTGGCGCGAGCACCAACGTTCAGTGCGTGACTCTCCCCTGACACAGCCCAGTGGGGGATGAAACATCGGCACCCACAGGGCCTGTGTGGGAAGAGGGCACCGCAACGTGCAGACAGAACACGGAGCGTCGCTGGGGACGGGGCTCTGTCACGAATGGGATGGCCCCGCCGCCATGTTCCCCGCCCTGCGCGTGCAGCGCGTGCCCCCTGCAGGCTGTGGGGCTCAGCCGTGAGGGGGACAGGCCGCGGCCAAGCCCGGGGCGGCAGATCGCTGCGGTCAGTCGGATTTTGGGTTTTTTTAATCTGTTTTGTGCACTGAGGGGAAGCACTGAGCGCGCTGATTTCACACCATAGTTCACAGCCCCCTGGAGGGGCTGAGGCTGCAGGGAGAGGTGCCGCCGGTTCGCCCCGCGGTGGTCACCTCGCTCAGAGAGAAACAGGAGTCCCTAAGGAAAAACTGCGGCAGATTTGAGGGGAAAAAAACAACCATTTTGGGGTGCCCCGGTGTGCGGGGACGCGCTGAGGAGAGGTCACGTGGCCCAGCGGGGGCGGTACCCGCGCGGGAGGGGCGGGGCGGGAGCGGGGGGGGGGGGTGGGCCGCGGGTGT
>WBMW01001983.1:193589-210045 GCA_013396635.1 Penelope pileata
CGCGCGTGTCAGCGGCGCCGCTTCCGCGTGCGGTGACGCAACGGAGGGGCGGGGCCACTCGACGGCGGCCGCGGGGCGCGGGGCTCCCTCCGGCGCGGCCCCCCCCGGCCATGGAGGGCGGAGCGCTGCCCATCCGCAGCCACCGGCGGGCCCTGGTGCGGGCCGTGAGCGAGCAGCCCTTCCTTATCGTCACCGGCGAGACGGGCAGCGGGAAGAGCACGCAGCTGCCCAAGTACCTCTTCGAGGCGGGTAACGGCCCCTCAGAGCCCCCCTCAGGGGTGAGGGGGGGGGCGTGTGGGGAGGGTTGGGGCGGTCCTGCATGCTCAGCGGCTCCGTGGGTCCGTCCTGGGCACCTGTGATGTCTGTGAGTCCGTCCCGTGTGTGTGTGGGTCCATCCTGAGTGTCCGTGAGTCTGTCCCGGGGTGTCCGTGTGTCCGTCCTGCCCCGGCACCGCGCCTCAGCCCCCGCTCTCCCCTCAGGCCTCGCCAAGCACGGAGCCATCGGTGTCACGCAGCCCCGGCGCGTGGCCACCATCTCGGTGGCTCAGCGGGTGGCCGAGGAGATGGGCTGCTCCCTGGGCAGCGTGGTCGGCTACCAGGTCCGCTTCGACGACTGCAGCACCGAGGTGGGGCCCCGGGGCGTGGCCGTGGTGGTGCTGGGAGGGGGCGAGGAGGTTCCTGTGGGGTCTCTGAGCCTCAGGAAGGTGTCTGACCAAGCTGTGGTGATGTGGGGAGTGGCTTTAATTAAAACAGGGGAGATTTAGGTTAGAAGTTAGGAAAATTTTTTACTCAGAGGGCGATGAGGCCCTGACGCTGCTCAGAGCTGTGGGTGCCCATCCCTGGCGGTGCCCGAGGCCATGGATGGGCCCTGGGCAGCCTGAGCTGGGGGCACCCAGCCCATGGCAGGGCTGGAACTGGGTGGGCTTTGACTTCCAACTTCTATGTAGGTTACTCCAAAAGTAATGCCTCCTATATATGTCCATGGAAACGACAACAGGTACAAAGAACACAATACCACTGTTTGATAGAGAAAATTCTCAGCTACAAAGCAGTATTTTTCGACATAGTCACCACCATTAGCTCTGCCATTTTTGCCAGAGCCTCCATGCCATGCCCATACAAATCTGCATGAGTGGAGGCGACCACTGTCACCACTGCTGAAACCCACCACCACCCCTCACTGCTCACAGCCATTGTTTGCTCTCCGTCACATTCAGCAAGCATCCGTGAATGTCAATGTGTGCCGTTTTTTCCAAATAGAGGAATCCATTTCCACTCCTTTGCTCCATCCACACTTCCATGTCAGGCACCATTGTGTCTGAGTGCCCCTCTGCTGCCACCTGTCACACAGCACCAAAATGAAGTGGGATATTGGAGGAAGGTTCAACCTCTACTGCTACACAACCAACATCCGCCTCTGGTGTTGTGGGCCAACATCACAAAGTAGGAGGCATTACTTTCAGAGCAGCCCTCACATGATTCTGTAATTCTATGATATACATCATATAGCTAACTTTATCTTTTTTTGAATATGTTACCCATGAAACATTGCCAGGCACAAGGGATGCTGTGCATAAGCACCTGTGATGCCATCTTGGTGTGTGTGCTGAGTGAACGTCTGATGGATGTGGATGTCACTATCCAGCACAGCAGCTGAATGTCCAGTTTGACTTTTCAGGAGACTGCCATCAAGTATATGACCGATGGCTGCTTACTGAGGCACATCCTGGCAGACCCCCTTCTCAGCAAGTACAGCATCATCGTTTTGGATGAAGCCCATGAGCGGAGCCTCAGCACTGTGAGTGTCACCTTCATGCGTGCAAGCAGTGTTTGGCATTGGGAAAGGGGAAGCTGGAGCTCATTGGTAAAAATAATAATGACGTGGTACTCTTTACTTCTGATCTAATTTCAATTTTCCCCAAGGTTTTTGGCTGGCTTTCCCAGAAATGTGTTATCCTTTTGCTGTCCTAAGACCATAGGATCACTGCTTGGTTTATTACATGCTGTGTATCCTGAAAATGAGATGCTGCCTGTAGCTCAGTTGGAATTGTTGTAGCTGCTGTTGTGTTTGACAGGGGTTATACTTTGGCTGGCATTCTGTATTTTCCCAAAATTTTCAGGGGTTTGAAGCCAGCACAGTTAAGACAAACTGCAATACTTTTAAAAACAACAAAACCCACAGACTAACAGAAAAGGCCCCCAAACATCTCTCTCACTGTAAGGCCCAACGTTTCATAGGGTGTGTATGTGACTGTGCAAAGAGATTATGGTCTTTGGGTTCATGGAAGTGTCTAGGCTGACCTAAGTACCACGAGCTATCAAGTGTCAATCTGACCCTTTTGTGGGACTTGAGTGACTCAGTCCTCAAGAGACTGTGTTGTGTGTCACGGATGTCGGGTGAGAGATACAGAGCATGGGGAAGCCAAAGAGCTGGCAACAGCAGGGAGTCTGCATCCAGACAGTTCTAAGGAGTGAGCCACGTGGACAGAAGAAAGCAAGCAACCTGCTAGGCAGGCTGGGGAAAAGGCAGAATGCTTTCTGAATCCAAATTCTGTCCTCAATCATCTGAAGGTACTGCAAGTAACTGAGCCAGAGTGATGGAAGAAGTTGCTGCTCCATCGCCTGTAACTAACTAAAAGGAGCAGATTTGTAATCCACTGCAGTGCAGGATAAAATAAGTTTACTTAGGTCATAACAGTGAGCAGTACAGCAAAGGAGGAGGCACACTCAGTCAGGTGACATATACTGGATGAAGTTGATGACTTTTTTTTAATTGATATGAGGAATTGCTTGCAGTTGACTTGACCGTGAGAGTATAAAAATGAGAAACAAAGAATTCTATTTATAGGCTGTGAGAAGAGCTGATGAAACATCAGTTAAATTCTAGAAACCAATTAGCGTGCTTGTGGGATGACCAGGATGAGTGTATGCGTTCTTCTGTGCTCTTCTGAATGCTTAGGCCCCAAAGATGTAATTTTCTGTCTTCTCTGTATCCATGGGATAAAATCAGTTCCTTCTTATTTCATCAGGTGTTTCTAGGAGGACTTGAGAACTGATATAGATTGCTTCTGTTTTCTGTTAGGATATTTTATTTGGTTTGCTGAAGAAACTATTTCTACAGAAGAAACCACCGGACAGGAAGACAGAAATGAAAGTGGTGGTGATGTCAGCCACCCTGGAAGTAGAGAAGCTCTCGGAGTTCTTTGGACACTGCTCAGTGCTGCACATTCCAGGAAGAAGTTACCCAGTAAAGGAGATATTCTGCAACCTGCTCAGCCCAAGGGACACAGGAAGCTCTGCATATGTTACAGAGGTCTGGCCTGTTTTACTTTGTTTCTGTGTCATGTTCTCTGTTCTTGGTATGATTATCATCAGTGAGAACTAGCTGCTGGGTTGTTGTGTTCTTAGCATCTGTGCATGGTATGGGGAAAAGTTTGTACTGTGAGATTTTTGAAAGAGTGTTGACAGCTTATATTGGCTTGTTTGTTGCTTGTTTCAGGCTGTAAAAGTGACGTTGGATATCCACTTAAATGAACCAGAAGGTGACATCTTGGTTTTTCTGACAGGTGAGAATTTTGATTTCAACAACTGATGGTTATTTTAGGCAAAGTATTGCACTGTCAGCAAAACCTGTACAGCCTTCCAATGACTTTCCAGGTAGTGTCAGAGCAGTAAGTAGAGAACAGAAAGTTGCAGATTGACAGACAGTCCTCTTAAATGACAGAGCATGTGTAGGTATACCCAGATCTATGAGATATGAAAAATATGTCCAAGATTTGTACGTGTTCTTTTCTTTCTTTGCCAAACATACTCTATATTTGTGTTGTGCCAGATTTACTCTTTATTTGTATTGTTTTGCTTTGATATTAATTCAAGAAGGGGTGATTTATTTAATTCCAAAAACCTACATTAGTGTATGGACCAGGCACACAAACACTTATGCATTTATCTTATGAGGAAAAGCCTCAATAAGAGGCATTGTGGAGAGACTGGATTGTCACCACCTAGGCTAACTCCCATGAATACTACTTCCTTCTTGCAGTGGGGTAGGTGACCGTAATATTGGCAAACAGTCTTGTGCAGAGATGTTGCAACTGAGGAAGGTGAAGTTGTACTTAAATAGGCCACTTAAATGCTCCTGTACATTTTTTAGGTCAAATTGAGATAGAAAAAGCTTGTGACATCCTTTTCAAGAAAGCAGAATCTATTGATTACCGGTATGAAGTGCACGATCGATCTGTTGAAGGCCTGCTCATCTTACCATTGTATGGCTCAATGTCAACAGGTAAGGGCATATAACATTATATGGAACTTAGTTCTTGTAAATGTTATTTGCAAGAGTTGTTATATACAGCATCCTACACAAATATTTTCATTGATTGGAAAAATTGACATTCATTATCTGTTTTGTTACGGTATTGTAGCACTATTCTATTTTGTTTGTTTGTTGCTGTTTGGTTTTGTGGTGTTCATAAACTAATCAAACTTCAGCTTTCTCTCTACTGGCACGGAAGCCTCCAGCTATAATTCCTATGCGCTGGAAGTGGTGGAAATGGCAGGAATGGCTTCACATATCAAGATTTCAGCTTAGGAAGAGGTGTTGCAGCACTGAAAGCTCAGGTGTCTTATTTAGGCCATGGCATTTTATTTCATATGGAAAAGACACTGCCAGAACTTTGTCAAAGATGAAAGTAAACCTGTAAAAGAAAATTGAAAGAACGCAGTGTTACACAATATAGAAAACATAGGTTATCAGAGTGAGTCACTGTTTTATTTGGCAGCAATACCATAGTTAATTTTGAAGAGTTAAAAAGCAAGGCACTTTTGACCTTTGTTGAACACAGCTACTGTATTCTCAGATGATCTTGAGTGCAATGTTTAAATGTGTAGGTGCGGTGTGTAGAATACCAGGAGGCTGAGTAAGTGCTCAGAGAGGGTAGCAATTTCCATCTGGAAGTGCTGCTGAGAGGAAGAATCTGGTAATGATCTGCAGAAAGTTTTCACCTTCCTGAAAGAGTGAAGTTAAAAGCCGCATAAAGAAGGATGTCGCTTCTTCTTTATTCCGTCCATGCTAGGTGTTAGATTTTTACTGAGATGCTTTTTATTCCTTTTGTGGTAGTTTCTCAGGGGCCATTGTATTTGAATCTTTTAAATACACACAAAAGAATTTCCATAAAGAGATCTTGATATTTTGAAGTATAGTATGTCAAAAGATAAAATTTCAGGGAGAGAGTTGAATTTCTATCTCCTTTTTTGTTTCTTGGAAAGTCAAGTAAAATAATGGAAATTGAATTTGATGCTTTTTTGCATGTTAAAAGAAGACTTGCTGGAAATATGGAGGATTTAATTGAATCTTCATATTCACATTCACTTGCTCTGATATGTTAAAACTCTTCAAATTCTTCATGAGATTCCATTAAGAGCAGACACTTGTTTTTTTCCTAGCTCTGTATTAGGAAACATTCAGGAGAGCAGATTTCTAGAATCTTCTAGAATATGCAAATTATAAGGAGAATATTCTCTGATTCCTAACATATGCTGAAATAAAATTAATCTGTTTTGAAGTGTTCTGTGATTCCTTTTATAAGTTCATTGACATTAAGTTTGCCTAATGTTATTTGATATCAAAACACTGTTTTACTGACTGTCATTTTAGATCAACAGAAAAGAATATTTTTGCCAGCTCCCAAGGGAATCAGAAAATGTGTGGTATCCACAAACATTGCTGCAACATCTCTGACCATTGAAGGAGTCAGGTATTGTTTCCTATCCTTCATAAAAACTGTAACAGGGGGAGTAATTCAGAAAGTTGTACTAGATTTGGAAAAACTCATCTGACTTCCTTCTGCTTCTATACCTGACCCAAACTTACCTGTTGCCTTTTTGTGTGCGTGTAGTGGATTAAAAAAACCCTTGATGCTTTTGGGTAGTCTTACAGGTGACTAATATTGTTGGAACCTAGTTTGAGATTGAATCTCAGCTCCATTAAATCAGCATAATCACATTGGGTGTGGGGAGGTATTATCTGTAACATCCTGTAGGCTGAACCTTGCAGGTCTGCAGCGAGGCAGGAAATTGCAGCTACCTTTTCTCAGCAATTGTAGAAGAAATGTGTTCTGGCCCTGATCACATGCACGTGGCAGTTGTATGTCTGTCTGTTGAGATCTTTGTTTTCTTCTCTGACAGCACAAACCTTTTTCAGGTACGTAGTAGACAGTGGATTTGTGAAGCAGTTGAATCATAACCCCCGAGTTGGCCTGGACATACTGGAAGTGGTTCCCATTTCAAAGTAAGTTTGAAAGAGGTAATTTGCTTGGTGTTTGTGGGAGCTGCTCTGCCTATTGTGTATCAGATGCTCTTACAAAAGAATGAAGCAAAAATGGGGGGATGCAAGAGTGAGATGGGGGCTGTGAGGCTTTGTAATTTTGAAGCCATTTTGATTGGTGCTTAGGAAGTGGTTCAGGATGTGTGTTTTCTTATAGGTTACATGCGTAAAGAAGGAATTGACAGTGTAGTCTGGACAGTGGCTGATGTGATTGCTGACTGTAACAGCCTGATTCAGAGTTTTTAAAAAAAATAAAAATAAACCTTTCTTTGCATAGTGATGCTTCTTCAATCTGCTGTTTGTTATATAGCTGGATTTCTCAGTTGCTGCACATTATATTAAATCTTCCAAATAAAAGCATAGAAATTACTGTTATTTCTCATAATTACAGTGTGCTGTTTTGGATAGTTACAGAATGGATCGAGATGTTTTTTATTTTTTTCCCCCACCCTCCCTGCCCTTCTGTGTTGGCAGGAGTGAAGCAATGCAGCGAGCTGGCCGAGCTGGCAGGACATCATCTGGAAAAAGCTACAGGCTATACAGCAAAGAGTTCTGGGAGCAGTGCATGCCTGATCACACAGTTCCAGAGATCAAGAGAACCAGTCTGACATCTGTGATCCTGACCTTGAAGTGCCTTTCTGTGCATGATGTCATAAGGTAACCTCATTGAGGAAGGGGGATTATCATTTTCTTCCTGAGTCCGAGGCAGGGCAGCACAGGCACCAGCAGCCCATTGGCAGGAGACAGGATTAGGTCCCTGGCCAACTGTGATGGTGCAATGCAATCAGCTTGTCAGCTTTTCTGTTCTTCTCAAAGTCTTTAATGACAGATTGGATCTTGAGCCCAGGTTCATTGTGAGGTTCTGCCAAAACGACCTCCTTATCTCAGAAATTAATAGCATTCCTTTTAAATACTGGTGCTTATATCTCAAAAGCTTAACTCTGTGGAATTGTTTAATTTTAGCATGAAATGTGCAGAAAATATAGTTCATCTTTGCATAGGCCATGCTGGGATCTTTTGTTGTAGTTCTTCAGCATGAGGCTGTGTATGTGGTAACACACCCATACACTGAGACTGCTTATACACACTTCGGTCAGTAATTTGTACTGGAAGGCTACAAAAGTATTTTAGTACATATGAAAAGTAATAAAGTGAAACTGAATCTGAACAGTGAGATTTTTGCTTCATTTTTTTTACTCTAGGTTTCCCTATTTGGACCGTCCTGAAGAAAGGCATATTTTGGAAGCTCTCAAGCAACTTTACCAGTGTGATGCTATTGACAGGTAAAAAATTCAGGGGTGGAGTCACTACAAGAATTTAAATTTAGTGGTTCAATTGTTGTTAATGAGTTATTCATGTGTGCTAAAGGACTTCCCCTAAGCAATAGATCGTGTTTCCTGATTTGACCAGGAAGTTAACATCTGGGTTTTAATACACTCGTTGTAAAATTAGGTTTAGAGCTTGGCTTAGGACTTGAGAGATTAATTTCTTCCCACTGTCCTAGAGTTCCTGAGTAACCATGTACAAACTACTTCAGCTCTCCATGCAGTAGTTTCTGATCCCAGAGCAGTGTGACGAAGATGCTTAGGCACTGCCTGTGAGGCCCATCCAAGAACTCGAGACAGGAAGGGAGATCTTATCCTTAGCTTCCAGGAATTCTTCTTGTAAATAAGTAAATAATTTTCAGCATCTGATACCCTTAAAAAGTCAGCTTTGCCTGCTGTGGGGTAGGCATAGGCAATCTGGAGACAGGTGATACTTGCTGTGTGTCTCCAGTGCTTATCTGGGCACGCACAAGCTGTGATGTTAAAAAAGTTCAGAAGGAAACACTTCCTCCCTGGTCTTTATCCATGTATGGTGGCTGACGTTGTATGTGCATGTTCTGATTTACATTTAAACCTACATTTATTCAATCTGATATTTGGATCTTTTTCCTGGGGTAAGGAGAGGCCACGTGACAAGACTGGGTGAATTCCTGGTGCAGTTTCCCCTCCCTCCCAACCTGTCCTGTGCTGTCATAAAAGCTGCTTCTCTGGATTGTGAAGATCTGCTGCTTCCCATAGCAGCCATGTTGTCTGTGGAAAATGTCTTCATTCGTCCAGGTAGGAAGCCCCTTGTCTCAAAGCAACCACGGGTGGTGGGAATTCTGCTTGGACAGGGACATGTCAGGCAGTGGCTGGGCAGCACTCCTTACTTCATTTGGAGACCTTTTCTCCAGATTCCCTGTGTGTTGATTTTTTTTAATTTTTGCTCTGTTACCATAAGTAGTTTTCTATGCAAGCAGTTTGAGGCCATTAATATCTTAGAGGTAGCTCGAGGTTATAAAGTGGGAGCTGATTCTGTCATCTGAACAATGGTAGAACAGACCTTTACTTCAGGGGAAAAAAAACATCCTGCTGGGGAGCAAGCTGGTCTCCTCAGTTTGGTCCAGCACTTGTGGAGATGTAGGTATTTGCCTTAAACTAATGCTTTAAATAACCTGTATGCTGCAGTGTGAGGGAGATTTCTCCAGTGCAGTGCCTTCTCTCCCAGAGACATATCTGTAAGGAAGAATGTTAAGATTAGGACAAATATACACGTGCCCTTATGTTTTTACAGCTTTCTGTGGTGTTGGAGGCAGGACATTTTGCATGCTAGGAATTAGACAGCAGCTATTCCAAAGTCTACAAGATAGCATGGGATTGGGTTGTGTTTTTCCCAAGGCTGTGAGCTGTAAAGTAACATATGGGTAAGCTAATGGATTGCTGAGAGGTCATAAGGGGGAAAGCTGTGCTACAGGAGGAGGGAAAAAAACAAAAAGGACAAAAAGCATACAGCAGATGTTTTGTTGGTGCTGTTTGCTCTTGGCCTAATTATAGATCAGGGGGACTGATTTAATTAGATTTTAATGAATGGGATCATCTATGGATTGATTTCTTTGTTTAATGACTGTTTAACTAGTAGGTAAAGCTTTCAAGTTTCCGTGAGAAGCTCAGTTTGTAACTGCCTCCGTTTCCAGTGTTTTTCTAAATGGAAGACACAATTTTGCTGGCATTCCGAGCTAGCATCTCCTCTCAGGCATTAAACTCAGTCTCCCATGTCCTCCTTCCCATGTTCTTTTCCCTTCACCCTGATCCTCAGCATGCCATCCCACCCCCAAGTGAGTACACTGCAGCACGGTCTTTGTGGGAGACCTTTGTCCCTCCAAGTCACTCATTGGCTCATGTCCACTTATCTCTGTAGTCTATTAACTGTGCCCATTAGTGCAATGGCTAAAGGCACTGCTGATAATATGGATAGTCTGGATTCTGTTCTGGGGTCTTTCCCATTCCCACAAATGTGCATTTGCTTTCCCATCCTCCATCTGGCAACGTGCACTTGTTATCTACTCAGCTAGCAAGCACACACTTGTTCGTTATTCTTCAGCATACATCGGGGCACAAACACAGACACTTCCCATTCTGAAGACAGTTGCTCATGGGTGATATGAGCAGGCCCCCTTACTTCATTGGTGTTGCTTGTAGTGCCCACAAACTTCTGACATCTGTAGTCCAGCCACAGTGCAATACATTGGCCTTACCAGTCACTCTCTACCACAGGGAATAGTTTGTACTGGGGAAGGAATTCTTTGAGTATTCAAAACTTGAAAGAACACTTTGGAAATATTGCTTTTACCTAGTACATTCCTAGTGTTTAGTGAAGGCAAATTCCCACTAAACTCACAGTGGAGAGTTTTTTCTAGACTTATTTTTTTAAGGCCTCCATGACTATGGTACTTGAGTAGCAGGACAAAAGCTGGGTGTTACAGATTAGATGCTGTGCTGGGGTGTTTGCCTCAGGGCAAAACTTTCACTTGATCCCTGTGAG
Source organism: Penelope pileata (assembly GCA_013396635.1). Lineage (NCBI taxonomy): Eukaryota > Metazoa > Chordata > Aves > Galliformes > Cracidae > Penelope > Penelope pileata. The sequence goes on from WBMW01001983.1 coordinate 203,760, forward strand.
CTGTTTGTTCAAGATGGCTGAGCCTTTATCTTTTCATGTTGGCATCTGAATTGAGAGAGCAACGTGTCGTAACTTTGCTTAGAGACTGGTAGTCTTCATCTCTAGTGCTGACTGATGAGATTAATTGTTGATTTAATAGTATCTACGTATTCCTGTTCAGCTGTAGTGTAAGGCAGGGAAGAGCTGTAAGTGTAGCTGTAGAGGAGAGAGAAATTTAAAAATACTGTGAATAAAGATCCAGAACTGTCAGACACACTTTGGAGAAATACTTATAGGAAAAAGAAGAGTGATAAATAAAAATGACTGTTAAAGTGAGATATAACTTATTTCCTCAGGTGATCCTCAGAAGCAAAAGGAGGCAGAACTTCAACACCAGGAACTTTCCTCGCAAGTGGGAGGATGCAATGACTTTGCAACCCTCTTAAACATTTTTGAACAGTGCAAAACAAGGTATAAAATGATTCCTCACAGCAACTGGTTTTGCATTGTTTTTTAACTCCCAGCTGCTGATGGTTTTTAAACGTATTCCATATATGCACATGTATGTGTTCATTCCTAATTGCAGATTTATTTCTTGTTGTGATCTGCAGTTTATATCAAAACACCTATTATTTAAACCAACAAAGTATCTGGCTGTGTAAGGTTGCCTTCTTTGTACGACTGTAACAAAAAATAGAGGCAACTTTCTGCCTTCAGTTTACAAAGGGCTTCTTTAATACTAATACAATTATTTTTGTTCTCAGCAAGTCTCCTTCAGCTTGGTGCCACAAATACTGGATCCATTGGAGAGCTGTAAAATCTGCTTTTAGTGTGGAAAAACAACTTCGGGAAATAACCAGTAAATTGAAAGAGGTGAAAAAGACACTTTTTGTAAATCAGAGTTATACAAGTTTGTATTTAAGATATGTACCAACTCTTGGACAGATGGCTGATGCCTTTCTCCAGCAGAAACTAATCTACTTAAATATCTATTACAGCATCCTTGCTGTAGTTTGTTAACTAACAGGTATAGTGGGGGTAACAAGCAGGAAGGAGGGCTTTCTTTCCTCGTGGTTTCTGTGGGGTGAGAAACCTGTAGTAATGTAAAACTCATGGGATGGAGGGAGTATAGAGAGGTTTTCTCTAGCAAAGATCTTGATTCAAGTTATTTTTTATTTATGTAGCTACCAGACTTCCCTAAGGAGACATTTGAAGGCTCTAGAACCGAAATACTAAGGAGGTGTCTCTGTGCAGGATACTTTATCAATGTAGCAAGGAGGTAAGTGACCAAGCTTGGAAAATTTGAAAGGAAAATACATTATTATACATGTTTTAAAGGAAGTAGCTACATGTTGAAACAGAATAGCAAGATTGTGACTTTGTTAAAAGTAGCAAAGTAGCAATTGCAGCTACAGGTGGTGTTCTGCACAGGGCTGGAGGTCTGGTGTCTGCTCTGCCTTTTGACTCAGTACATTCCTGGGCAAGTTGCTTACGTCTTTGAAACAGAAGTTTTTGTATTTGTTAAATGAACTTGCAAGCTGATGAGTACTTCCAGGTATTAAGCTAAAGCACTTTGAAGATGTCAAATTATCATAGCTGCCAAAGACCATAATCCCAAACCCTGTTTATCGTTGTTTTGCTACGTCTGCAGTGTTACTGCAGTAAATTAGACAGATGTATTTTATTCCCCATCTGTTTCTTGCACTTAATTTTGGAAAGATCTTCTAAATCTGAATGTTTTCTATTCTGCTGCTGGTGACTTGCTCAGTTTGTGTTGCTGTCCAATCAGAGCAAAGCATGGTTCAATATATACATTTTTTCACTAACCTTTTAGATCTGCAGCCAGGACCTTCTGCACGATGGACGGACATGGCAGCATAGTTTATATCCATCCTTCATCGACAGTAAGTTGCCAACTTCTATTAATAAATTAGCAAAGGGTCTGTAAAGAGGCAAGTCCCTATCAGCTCTTCCTCTTCGGTTTGATTTGTGCTAACTTATGTCTGGAAAAAACCCTTGATGCAGTGTCACTGGAGTAGAGTATTCATGAAGAGCCTTACATCTTCAAATCTGATGAATGTTTGGCTTATGGAATGAGTGCTGTGTAGGCTGAGTTTTCTGTCTGTCTGCTCTTGGATTTCCTGGGCAATTTTAAGCAAGGCATGTTGCAGTTTCTCTCTCTGAAACGTTAGGGTAATGTCAGCTTTACCTCATTCCTGCATCTGAAGTGTTGCAAGGTACTCCAGTTGAGGGTGTTCTAGAATTTTTTTTTTTTATCAGTTCTGAAATAATCTTTGTATTTTTAAGCTATATAACCAGGAGACTCGCCTCGAGTGGATTATCTTCCACGATGTCACAGTGACATCCAAAATCTACGTCCGGACAGTGTGTCCCGTTCGCTATGAGTGGGTCAAAGACTTGTTGCCCAGACTGCATCAGATTGATGCATATGAACTGAGCAGTGTGGCACGGGAAGAAGTAACTGAAGAGGAAATAATGAAGTGGAAACATAAGGAGGACCTTAAAAGGCAGTGTGGTAAGCACAGCTGTACCTATGTCACGTGTAGTTTTCTTGGTTATGTAGAACACATTTATATTATGTTGTGAATGCATTCTGGACTATTAGGTGTTAATCTTGATGTGCTTGACATGTTTGATATATGTTGTTCTAACTGTTTTCTTGTCTTACTCCAGCTCTGTAGTCCTCATTCTTGTGTGTGTAGTGGTGTTTGCCTACTGGTTCTTGCTGTGCTCTCTCTCTCTTTTGGTTTACTATTGCTGACAGAAGCAGAATTTAACCAGGAGTGGAATAAAAGCATTTTGTGTCTGTTACTTAAGTTTGCAAAGGGCATCTAGCCATAGAAATTAAGAGTTCCCAAAATAATACTGACCTGAGGGAGAGAATACCAAAGGACTGTTAAAAAAATAAATCACATTTCTGTGAATGTCTCTTTCTGACAATGAATTTAATGCCATGTTTTTAAATGAATTATCTTTTAATTAAAACTGGTGCAGGCAAACTGATCTGGCTGCTTGGCATTCTTTGGATTCTTCTGTCAGCAGGTTTTGTAAAGCAGCCAAGTTTTCAAAGGGCCTCTTTACTCTGGAGCAGACCCTTCCAAAATATTAATGTAATATACAGCACAGCACTAGCAATGTAGATCCTCTTCAGTTTCCTTAGTAATGGAGAAACTGTAGATTCTTGTGCTCAGACCAGCACCTGTTCCTCTCTCATGTTACTGTATGAAACAGACATTTTAAATAGTAAAAATGCAAATTGGTTTATAAAATTGCTGGAAAGGATATATGATTTACTGGAAATCAGAGGGGAGCCTCATCTGTTTATCTGAAGTCCACGGAGCTGAGGTTAGTTCTCCTTATCCGCCTTAACTTGGAGACTTTACCTGGAAATTGTAAGTGAATTTGAGATTGTCCTTACAAATGTTGTGTTTCTTCTATATAAAAACAGGTATTCGAAGAGCTGACAAAAGCTTAATTTGAAAAACAAAACAAAACAAAAAAAAACCTGAAAGATATCTCCTGGTTTTCTTCTGGGAAAAAACACTCCCAAGGTCTTAGCTCAGTGGGTGCAAGAGGGAATGTCCATTTCTAAGGCTGTCTGGGCTGGAGTATTGACTTTTCCCACTGCTTTATCTCTGTGTTATCCTCCCTCTCCCTCCTGTCTCCGGAAATCTATAAAGACAGTTTATTCTAAGCTTTTTTTTTTTTTTTTTTTTTTTTTTTCTGTTCCCACTGCTGTCTTCCTTCTACCTAAACCTGAGTTTGAGGTGTGGAATTTAGAGAAGAAACGAGTGCATACAATACAAGATGCATACTAACTGTTGTAATAAAAAACAAAATGTACTTTTGGGGGTTAGGATGAGCCCAGCTACAAATATTGACGTGGGATTTAAAGCTTGATTTATTTACTCTTCCTCAGCTCTGTGTTACAGCCTGTCCTCTCTGAAAGTCATTTGAGTGACTGACTGGTACTTGAAAAACATTTAGAATTCTGCTGGGTTTTTGAACAATACACAAATAGGAAGAACTGTAATGCTGTCTTTTTTTTTGCACTCAGAATGGTATACATCTCTCTTTCTTCTTCCCCCTCAGAAGGAGTCAAAGAGAACTCTGCCAAGAAGCTGGAGAAAAGGAACGACGATAAATCGATTCAGGATGCCCGTGCTCGCTACCTTGAGAGAAAGCAGCAAAGAGCCCAGGGTTTAAGTGGCCCAGTGAAAGAAATGAGCTAATGCTCATGGCTGCTCTGCTGCCAGTGTTAGGAAGGGCAGTTGCTCTGGGTATGTTTGCATACTGCAAAACGACTGTCTAGAATGATGGAAAACTTTTGTGTAAGCTCAACTGCTGAGGTACAAAAGATCATCTTTCCTGCACTTTGCAAGAAGTTACCAAGCTGAAGTTTTTTGCCACGTGTCACAGGCAACAATTTAGTTGCTTCAGATGTGGATGAAGACAAGGTGTCTACTGTGGTGCCAATTCTCTGGCATTTAGTTGAGTTAGAAAGGGCTCAGTGCCTTTTAATAAAATTTTCTTAAATTTTTTTTTAAGGGAGTGGAACTGTCACTTTTTGTCCATTTTACTTTGTAGGGCTATGGCTATACAGTTTTTGTCTGATGCTCAGGAAGATGTGTAGGAAGTGGTCTTTTAGTGATGGAACCATCCTGATCTGAATTTGAAAGAACGTTTGCCTCGTGCATTCTGTGTTGCAGTCAGTGTTATTCCTACTGCACGTTGTGCTGTACCGTGTACAGTGATGGTTCAGGGTGAAGATGTCTTTTGTAAGCAAAGCATTTTGTAAATGTTCTCACCTTGCCAACAATGCATAATTTTTGTCAGGGATGACTTAGCACTGTGTGGTGTTTTCCATTTGGCAAAGAACCAGCAGCCAGCCCAGCCCTCAGCCTGTCAGGCCTGCTGCCTGGGGGCTGCACTGCTGAGTGTGGTGCCTGTTATTTATACAGTGTATGGATTTGGGTCTGAAAAAAGACTGTTTTTAATGTGTATAAAAAATGCATAAAGAAATGCTGGTTTGTTGTATATTGGAGGGGGAAAAAAAAAAGTAAAGAGCTGTGATGCTTTGTCATCATCAAGTTTATTTTCTTATCAGTAGTTCATGTCCTATGTCACCTTAGTCCCAGGATGTAAATGCTTTGGCGTGGAGCTTGCCTTTTTGCTCTTTTATTTGCAGTAAGTCACATTTTCCTAGAATCATAGAATGGTTTGGGTTGGAAGGGGCTGTAAAGATCACTTAGTTCCAACCCTCCTGCAGCCTGATCAAATCCCAAATGTTTTGGGATTCTTTTGGAGGAATATGGCAACGTTGTTCTTTATAAAGAAAGCAGCGGTCTGACTGTCCCTCTTTCTGTTAAAATGGGAAGGGCCTCCCTGGGCTGTGAGAGGCCTAATGGGCAGCACTGCTGCAGGGGGAACCCATCACTTCTTATTTACTAACTCGAGGCTGAAATCTCTGCAAAAAGCTCATAAATTATTGCCGTTTACTTCCAGGTGTATTTGCAGTGTCAGCTGCCCCCTGCACCATGCACCTGCTGTGAGTTGTTGCCACACTCACATGGCACCGGGCGTCTCCCGACAGCCCCTAATGCTTTATTTGATTATTACTTTTGAATTCGAGGAGAAAGGAGGGAGGTTTTCTCCTCCTGTGGCCCTGGGCCGTGAGGTTATGGCGCCGTGAGGCCGCGGCCCTGGGGCCGCTGTGGGGAGCGGGGTCGCCCGGGACCCGTCTCCATGGCAACCGCCCCCTCAGGCGCGGAGGGAGATACCGCCCCGAGTCACCTTGCCCGGCGGCTCTCCCCCGGCACGTGACCCTCCGGGGCGACGAGCGCGGAAAGGAAGTGACGCAGCCACACCTCGGTCGCATGATGTGGCAAAAGGAAAAAAATAAAAGGGAGGGGGGAGTGCCGACTGCTGAAATAGTCCCTTCCGGTGGCGGATCCTTCCGCCGCTCCCATTGGCCCCGCGGCGGGTGACTCACTCCTCGCGGTAGGATCCTTCCGCGCGGCCGGCGCTGCGCTCCTGGCAGGTGAGGGCGGGCCTCTTCCTGCCGCCGCGGTATCCTTCCGCCGGCGGGGGCAGCTTCCGGAGCGCCGCGGCTCTGCCCTCCGCCGCTCCGTTCCGCCATTGCGGCGCCGCTTCCCCGCGCTGCCCGTACCCCGCTGAGGCGCGACGCCGGTCCGGCCCCGGCCTGGAGCCCCAGCCCGCAGCCGCTGCCATGGCCCAGATACTGCCGATCCGCTTCCAGGAGCACCTCCAGGTGGGAGCCGAGGGG
>WBMW01001983.1:210114-242091 GCA_013396635.1 Penelope pileata
GCGGAAATGCCGAGTCCGCGCTGCGCTCCGCGGTGTCCCCGCAGCCCTCGGCCTCGCGGGTGCGGCTGTCAGAGGGCCCGGCAGCAAACCCTGCACCGTGCCTGGAGCGGGGGGAGATGCGCCGGGGGAGAGAGGAGGTGCGAGGCGGCGGTGCAGCGCGTGCTCCCAAACGGGGGGGAGAGAGNCTCCTGGCGGCGGGGTTTAGCAGCCCCCAGAGCCCCGCGGTGTCACCGTGAGCGTGTGCCGTGCTCGGAGGTGGCTGCAGCCATGGGCCACGCTGACACAGCGATGGGTTTCCACCATTTGTGGTGACTTTTGTCTCACCCAAATGGAAATAACTTACTTTCTGGTCACCCCATTAAGAGAAAAATTGCATAATAATTATTGTATAAATCTGTATAGCCGTGGTATTATTTCAAGGTGCTCTGGCCCTGGGCTCTCTGTTACCTCAGCCCCTCTCTGGTGCATTATTAAAGATCCAAACCCCGTGTGCTGCACTGGGGCTCTAATGCCATGAGTGCCATCACGTAATGGGGCTCCTCTGCTGTGCTCCAGGAGTGTTGAGGGGGTTCAGGCCAGTGTGGCTGTGGGACACAGCTGTTCAGGCTAAAGATTCATTTTTTTGCCTATTCATTCCTGTTCCTAGTTAATGCAGAGCGTTGACTTAACCAATATCTCTTACAACTGCCTCTGGTCTTTTGCAAGACTTGGTGCCCACCCTTCTGAGCCTGTGTGCACGTGGCTCTTGCCCATAACGCTTCAGTTTGTTGCAACTGCTGAGCTTCCTCATTTCATTTCATTGAAAAACTCAGAGGAACTTGAGTTTTCGGGGTGCTCTATTCCTGCTGAGACTTCTGGTTTGCCCTTGGAGCAAACTTTGAGAGCAGGAGCACTGATAGTGCAGCATTCTTGCTGTCCAGAATGGCTTTAGGGTGTTCTAGGCTGTTTGTAGGGCCTTGGTGGATTTCAGTAACACAATGTCTTGAACTGTGCCTGACCTACACCAGGTAGGAGAACTGCCATACAGGCATTGGGCAACACTTGCAAGTTGTAGCTAATGTTTAACAGAATAACAAGGCACCGAAGTGGAGCCTTACTCGGGAAAAGGCAGGGGATGAGTATGAATGGGGAAGCCCATGTGTGGCTGTTACTGGAATATGATTTTAATTAGTCTTGAAGGCTGGCAATCAGCACTGTGGGTGGTATGATAGCAGTTATCCATGGGTCCACTGCTGCAAGTCAGAAAATGGTCAGGCAGCTGTGCAAAGCTCATCCTGATCTGCAGCTCCAACCCTGTTGCATTGCATCTTGTGCTGCTCAGGGCAGGCTGGCATTAGCTGTCACTGTCAGCATCTTGCCTGGGTGACATGAGAATGGACACGGAACAGTTCCCCAAGCCCTGCAGTGTTGTGCTTTGCGTGCTTTGTCTCTTGGCTACCCAGTACTCAATGCCCTGTGCCCATGATTAGAACTGAGGAGCTGCACAGGTCAGGTGAGATGTGGCTTATTAGGTTACTGGCTCAAAGGAAGCGTTCGTGGTAGTTATGAAGTGTAAAATCAAAATGTGTGGTCAGGCTTCAGGCTCTGTTTGCTGCAGAGCTGTGAAATCTCAGTAGCTACAAAGATATTGGACATTATCTGTGTATTGTCTGTGGTGGGTGCCTGCCTTGCCACAAGTAACATCAACAGCACGCTGCGGAGGAACCTTTTCCTTGGGAACTTGCAAGGAGAAACCTTGGAAGATTCCTCTGCTATCAGAAGTATGAGACTCTTGCCATAACATTGCAAAGTGAAACTTTATTTCAAGTAGCTGTGGGGAAGCAGTGCCATGGGCATACTGATCAGAGTTCAAGTGTTGAATGACTGCAAATCCGGTGCTCGTGTCCAGGTTTTAGTGGGTCCTTAAGTTGGTGCCTCTGAATTTGAAGGATGAGAGAAAAACACAGCTGCTTGCAGAGGTGTGTGGAGATCTTCCCCGTGGTGAGAGAGGAGGAACCAGAGAAGTCAGCAGGTGATGAGCTGTGATTTAGCTGAGCCATGCCATCCTGAAATGCATAAAAACTGAACTTGGAGCAGGCATACCAGTGTGACTTATGGCATTAATAAATACTATTCTGAGCTGAAACGTATAAAATACATTTGAAATTATCCTGCAGACTTGTCTAGACAGTGCAGAAACCAGTCAGCCCATGCAGTGCACTTGGTGCTGGGGCAGAGGTTCCCTTTCAAGCTTGGAGGTGTGTTCCTGTGTCACTGGTGACATAAACCCAGCCGGGCGCTGAGCGTGGAGGGTGCTCGGTCACAGCTGTGCCACAGTTCTGTTCTGTGTGCTGGTTTTACTTAGTGAACTTCATTCTAATGATGACAGCACTGAACAAAATGCTTCTGTGCATCGTGCTGGCAGCGAGGCCACTGAATATATCCCCAAACAGTAAATCTCTGCTACAGCAGCATTACTTTGATGCATTGAAGTCCTCTGTTGGTATTGAGGAAGCTGGAATGGAAGGCAGGGCTGAAGTGCCCACCCTCTTCTCGTGGGGTTTCTCCCACCCTACTTTGTGGAAGTCAATTCCTACAGGTTGGAATATTCTGACAGGGGGTGCAGGGAAAAATCCATAATGAGGAATGCAGACAAGCTGAAGAGTGTGCGCGCTGACTAATTGGATAGGAGCAATTAGTTAAGCAGTCCATAAGCCAGGTCTCTCAGCATGCCCCCTGCAGGGCTCGGAGCTCACCCAGCTCTGTGCTGGGGCGGCGTGGGGAGCTCAGCAGAGGGGGCAGCAGCTCTGAGCCCAGGCTGCAGCGGTACGGCCTCACACTGTCGCTTAGAACCAGCACAGTCCCGTGGCACGTCTGCCATGGTTGGGACCGGATGGCTACCTCGGCCTGCTGAGGCAGAAAATAGGAAGGATGTAGAAGAGATTCTCAATATTACAGAGGTCTGTTATCTGTTGTCAGCACGACTTCCTAGCCTGTCCCGGGCTGTAACTCTTACCTTGCATCGATAAACGTGGAGCACTGCAAAGCTGTTGACTCGCTGTGTGGCACAGCTGCAGTCAGCAGCTCCCACAGATCAGCAGGGACGTGAATCTTCTGCCTGCCTCAAGTTTGCTTTGAGTTTTGTGGATGGCACTGGGGTGGCAGCAGTGACGTTGCGTGGTGCCTGCTGGGCTCAACAGCCTTGTGATGGAACCAGCATGACTCACTGTACACCAAGGGGCTTTACTGAAAAAACAAAACAACCAAAAAACTCCCCACGTTTCTCAAAGTGCATCCCTTGAGTGGCACTTCCCAGCTGTGTGACTTGCAGCTGCACGTAGATAAGGGCTCTCTGGGCAGAGTTGGAGCAGCTGTGGCTGCATCCTGTTGGGTGGGAGAGCCCAGCGGAGTGCGTGCTCAGCGGTTCTGCGCCCTTCCTTGTAGGCAGCGGGAAACTATTTGACAGCTAAGCAAACTGTCACAAGAAAACCAGTGTTCCAGGAAGGGGTCAACAAAGTGACTCTTGTCAGCAGTTTTACTGTTCAGTTTGATGTCAGATGTGTGTAATATAGCAGCTTCTCTGAGTAGGTTAGCAGGAAAAGTGAAAAAATCATTGTACTCATGAGGCTTTTGTTTACTGTGTTACAATCATTCACTCCTCAGCACTGCTCAGATAAATATCACCAGGGAATGTGATGGTTCAGAGCAGCCTGCAGTTGACTCAGGGATGTAACCTCCAGCTAGAGGATTGGATTCCTTCAGTGCTGTGTCTCTGAGCAGAACAGCTCCTGCTGGCTGCCCAGTCCATCTCACCGCCCTGCTCTGACAGAGCAGCTCCCTCACAGAAGGTTTTCATCTCAGCGTGCTTTCAGAGTTCTGGTGTAACTGAGCTCTGCAACAAACAGTAGTGTAAAAGGGCTCAAAGTGGAAACTGATTGCCCAAGCACACCAGCGAGTTCTGCTTTTATATCTGTGTGAAAGCCAAGGAAGTGTTCTTCATAGCATAATGTAAGAGTATCTAATGATCCCTTCTTTTTCCTCAGTCTTTTAGACTTGTTCCTGAATTGGTAAAAGCTGGTGGACCTAAACAAGTGCTGAATTAAATGATTGTTTTTATCTTCTCCCTGTGTAGTATGAGGGGAAGAAAAATCTGCTGTAAAACCCTTTTAGTTGTAAACTCTGGAGCTTGTATATGGAATAGTATTGGAATCTTTGTAATAAAAGGCTACCGTTATGTTCCCTGGCAGTAATCTTGGTCTCTGTTTACTTAACTTTATAAACACTTCTGTCTCAGTCACCCGAACTTTAACCTATTGGGGAAGGGGATAACCAGTGCTGTGGGGAGTACTGTGCATCAGGGCTGAGTGGAGCCAGGAGGAGCTGCTGTAGCTGTAGCAGCAAGGCGGGTGGCACTCTGCCTGGTGATGCTCTTGTGTAACCGACTGCAGAGATTGTCACCAGCAGGGTAAGCTTCCTGCCTGGGTGCCTGGAGCCAGCTTGGTTCATAGCCTGGGTCTGTTGAGGTTAAAAGATGAAACGTCAGCAGAAAGAGCTGGTGTCCTTAAAGACCTCACTGAAGGTTGTGCCTCCATCACAGAGCTTCTCCAGGTTTTCTCCAGAACCCCAATGACTAGTTTATTTCCACATAAATATCCATCCTTTGAAAATCTTGAGAATGACCCTATCTTCCACAACTAACCAGGCCTGGGTACCTCAGATGTGACACCGAGCAGATGGCACTTTGATCACAATTAAGATAAATCTGTCCTGCAATATCTAAGCAACTTGGATCCAGTGGTTAAGTCCAGACCTCCCTAAAAGGTCCCCCATCTGCTAGGGCTTGCTGCTTTGGTTTCTGTTAACTGTGGCCATCTGAGTGTGGTGCTGTGAGTCACTGCCAGGCGGAGTACCTGGCACTCTGAAACCATTCTCCTCCAACAAGGAAATGGAGTGCTTGCTGGGTGAAGCAGCACTTGTTCAGCTTGCAGCCCTAGTAAGAGGAAGCACCCTGTCCTAGTAGGTCTCTTCCGGAAGAACTATTGGGTCTCCAAACCTTCTCTGCCTGCAGGGATGTGAGCAGGCTGTGTGTAACAGTGCTGAGTTGAAATACAGGTGCTGGTCTCAGGCCTGGAGAACACTACCAATAAAGGTGTGAAATGAGAGATTTGAACTTAAATGTGAAATCGTTGAAGAGAATCCATGCTGCTGAAGAGTGTGTGGTCAGGTTCTGCCATGCTGGACCTTGCTCGCTCGCTCAGACCTGAATAACAGAGTCCTGAGGAGGTAGGGCTGGTTTCCATTGCAGTAAGACAGCTCTCCCTTAGAGAGCCAGGTGAAGCTCTTGTCCTTCACCTGGAACTTTCCTGGCAATGTTATCAGGTGGATGGGTGTAAGGGGAGCTGTCTGTGAATGAAACTGTGCACTGTGTTAAGTTGCAGGCAGTGCAGATATCCTCACGTGGAGAACTGCCTGCAGCTGATCAGTCATGATGACTTGCTTAAGTCACTTCTGCTTCTAGTCTTACTGTCTGCCAGAGAGCCATTGTGAAGTAGTGCCCTTCAGGAGAAGGGACTTAGTGCAGGGTTGCTGTAGAACCAAACACAAAGGCTGAATCACTCAAGGAGCTGAAACTCACTTGCTTTTGAGCCTGTCCTTCAAGCTGCACTGAGATCTGGCATCTTGATTCCCTGGGTGATGCAGATCATCCACAGCAATGCCTGTTGGGAAGCCTGTTCTGCTAGCCTGGTGCCCTGCCGCTCAGATGGTCCTGGTGCCTGCTGTCTGAAAGCAGGGGGAAGGGGAAGTAGAGCAGAACACCCTCTTTATCCGGAGCTGCAAGTAGGCTGGGACAGCAGGGCTGAGGCGTGGTCACCTCAAAGCCTGAGCAGAACACAGCTGATAAGAGCTTGCTGTGTTGCTTGGATTAGAACAATACCACTAAAATGGCTTTGAGGAAGCCAGCCCTTCTTGGGTAACATGAAAGGGCTTGGAGTTCAAATGACCTCCTGGGGAGAATCAAGTGTTAGAAGAGGGGGTGATGGCTCTAGGGGTAGGAAACTGATGCTGTGCTTAAGGTATGTGCCACAGGCAAGCCGTCTGTATGTGATGTGAAGTAACCAGTTTGTTTTGCCACTGTTAAAACAGCAATAAACATTGTTTCAGTACTGCCATGCTAATAAGTCGGTGCCTAAGCACAATGAAGAGACATCACCTAACTGTGATTTGATGCAGGCTGTACTAGAATGAAAATTTAAGGGTATGCATTGGAAGGTTTACAGCAGCAGGCTGGCTCAGCAGAAAAGGAGATGGTTTGTAGATATCTTGGGTATTAAGTAAGGCTGTGGATGAGAGGTTTCTCATTTCGACAGCGTCCGCCCCATTTGTTAGCTCTGCTTTCTCAGTGGTATGCAGCCTTGCTGCTAGACAGGACCGAGCTAAATGCTAGACAAGTAGCTTTTTTTAACCCCACAAGGATAAAGATAAAGCTCAGGCGCCTCACATGTGGCATTAAGCTTGAAATAGTGATAGTTGCCAAGCTCAAATGGACTGAGATAGGGCTCTGGAAGCAAAGCTGATGGGAGTGAGTATTGAGCTGTGACTCTGGCACTGCTGCCAGGAGCAGCCAAGTTCCATGTCCCTTAAACTGTCTGAGGAGTTCAAGGGCTGAGCACTTGAGAGGAGTTGTACCAGGCCTTGGAGACAGGGTGCTGAGTGCTGAAACGCTTCAGGGCTTCTTCGGGAAGCCTGCTGGGCTTCGCTGAGGGTGGGCAAGAGTTCTTGTGTCATGCCATTTATGGGATGTGTGCTTTTAGTTGTCACAAAAAGATACGGGGGGCCTGGTATCTCCTGTGGCCTTCACAAAAGCTTTTGGTGGCTATGTTGAGGTGGTAACTTAATGCTAAACCTTTTTGTTTTCCAGCTCCAAAATCTGGGCATCAACCCAGCAAACATCGGGTTCAGCACTCTGACAATGGAGTCGGACAAATTCATCTGCATCAGAGAGAAAGTAGGAGAACAGGCTCAAGTGGTGATCATTGACATGAATGACCCCAGCAACCCTATTCGAAGACCAATTTCAGCTGACAGTGCTATCATGAACCCTGCCAGTAAAGTCATTGCGTTAAAAGGTATGCAGGTCCTGGTAAAGAAATGTGTGAAGCAGCTGCAGAGCTTTCTGTAGTGCTGGTTTATGGCTGACTTAATTCTCCCAGGCAGCTTATGTGGGAGGATGCCTTACCAATTTTCCACAGCTTAATGGGGGCTTGAGTTCAGTGCTTTTTCAGTTATTCTGAAAGTAGCTGGGTAATAAGTTTTAGTTAAAGCTTGCTACTATTTTATTGATCATCTGGATGAGTTTTTTGCTTCACAGTCAGAATACTTGTGGCTTCAGAGCAGGGAGAACTGGGAGACTTTAGGATACTTCAGGAATCATCTTAGAGGGAAATGAGACCTGATCTCCTGAGTGTATAGAATCTATTAACCGAACCTCTTGTTTACAGAGTGGGAAACAAACTGGGGAGGAAGGGAAGTATTCCTGAAGGCCATAGTCTGGCCTTGCTGGAAGGGGCTGGTGCACTGATTTGCGCAGATTTGGTGTATCTGTCGGTGATAAGAAAAGTAAAACTACCCATGGAAGGCTTGTTTAGTGCATAAAGCACAAGGTCATCTAGCTTGGTATCTCCGGCACGACAGAGAACAAACATTCCTCTGAAGCCTCCAGAAGAGTCATTCTCTTCCTCCCAAGAGGCCTCGAATGTTCTGTCACTCTCAAAATGAATGTGTTGCTAATGGAAATGTTTAAATGTGTTCAATATTATCTAAGTTTGACCTTAATGCTGTGCTACTGTTTTGTCACAACTTTTAACGCTTTCTTGTGTGTGCAGATGGTGAGTTATCTCAATTGACTCTACTAGTTGCTGTCTTGTCTTTTGAAAAAAGAGAGCTGAACCAAATAGCTCAGGTTCATGTGGACGTGGCTGAACAGTAGTGTTGAGCAATTGAAAGCCCAAAATTCTGAGGTTTTTTGTGCCCCCCCCGCAAATGAGAGTTCTTCAGATTCAGAAAATTAATCGCCTCAAAAACTCAGTGCACTTAAACCAGCACAATCTTGATATTAAGCTTTTATAAAAAAGGACTGACCCTTGAGTCTAACTTTTGACTGTTAATATCCCTGTCATAGCATGTAGGGGAAATGTTACTAGAAGCTCACTTCCCTTCACTCTAAAGCTCCAGCTGCGCTAGACATGGAGATAAATGGCTAGGACTAGCCTTTAGCCTGGGTAATACTGTATCAGACACCCTTCTCTAAATGCTGGACAAAATCCCGACTCCACATCTTATTTCAGTGGCTGAACTAATTAATGGTGTCTTCCACCTGAACTAATCCTTGCTGAGTGAAGACACTTGTCCATGTGGTTAGTAACCATAACAGATACTCTGATCTGGACCTGATTTTACATGATCTTTAATGATCCTCTTGAGCTACACTAGAATGTGCTTAAATAGCTATATCCTAAAGCTAGCAGAACTTGGTCAGAACCCTCCTTGCCTATTCAACAGGAATAAATAATTTCTTGTATGCCCCTGTGCTGTAAAAACTATGGTAGAAATGATTGCACGTAGCTGTTCAGGATGTATGTATTCACCATTCTGTGTAATTAAAATATTGTGTCCTTTTACCTTTTAGAGCTTGTGTTGGTTGCTAGATTCCTTTCCTTGCGCAGTTTGTGTTAGTCTGGTTTGCAGCCAGTAGCTCTGTGTATCCCAATAGAGTGACTGAAGGGTCTTGATTAATGAGTCTGAATTATGAAAGCTGTCTACCAGCTTGACCTTTCCATGTTACGTTGTTATACTTGAAACAGATGTGGACATCATTTTTAATGACACTGAGATAGCTTTCCTCATAACTTCCAAGAGACTCAGCATTACTGTAACCTGGTTTTGATGTACCTAAGTATCATGTAGCTTGTGTAGCTGAAGCTTTTGTCTTCTGCCAAGCTATTTTTCACATCTGTTTGATCAGTGAATGGCAAATTCAGACCAAAAAGCGTACAGTTTTGTGGTAGTAAAATTAGGAATGTGGTCTGGTTAAAAGTAATAGCTGATCACTAGATGATGCTGCCAACATATAGCAGCATTGTCTAAAAAAGTCATGATAGTTTAACATCACAATGCAGCTCTTCTACTTTTAACCAGTGCTTGAAGTGACAGGTGGAACCGCAACCTGGCTAACAATGTTGTCTTTTCCAGCCGGGAAAACGCTTCAAATATTTAACATTGAAATGAAGAGCAAAATGAAGGCTCATACAATGACAGATGATGTCACCTTCTGGAAGTGGATCTCTCTGAATACTGTTGCCCTTGTAACGGATAATGCAGTCTACCATTGGAGTATGGAGGGGGAGTCTCAGCCTGTGAAAATGTTTGATCGCCATTCTAGTCTTGCTGGCTGCCAGATCATCAACTACCGTACTGATGCTAAGCAGAAATGGCTGCTGCTAACTGGCATATCTGCACAGGTACTTTAACACTAAGGAGGCCATGGAGGGCCTAGAGCTTAGCTCATTTCTTTCCTCTGTAGGAGCAGAATTGGGGTGTGAAGATGTTTTGTTTTTGTTTTACTAAAATATTGTTTAGAACATAAAAGCTTGTCTTAGTCTTCAAATCACAAGTGTAACTGAAAATCTTACAGTAATGATATAAACACTCACATGAAGGTATCATGTAAGACTGTTAACCTTGTAAGAGAAAGCATTGCATGATACTTCAGCTTAATATGACAACTTAATTGCTAACACTAACTTTTGTGAAATTGTTGGCCATGTGCTTGCTACATCTTACTCTTCTTCTGTTTTATCTAGCAAAACCGTGTTGTGGGAGCAATGCAGCTCTATTCTGTAGACAGGAAAGTATCCCAGCCCATCGAGGGGCATGCAGCTAGCTTTGCGCAGTTCAAGATGGAAGGAAATGCTGAAGAATCCACTCTCTTCTGTTTTGCAGTAAGAGGGCAAGCTGGGGGTAAGGTAAGACTTGATTCTGAGCCTTCTGTAATCTTCAGTGACTCATCCTGATTACCTGCTTCCAGGAAGACAAGTGGTTTAATGTACCAAGTTGCCATAAAGAAAAAAGTGAGACTGTATGTCATTCTGGATGCTGCTTCTCTATGAAAACTGGGGCATACAGAGCTTCACAGCAGGGACTATCTGATGGGGAAGTCTGCTTCCAGTCATGAAGTGAGGTGGCATGTCATGATTGGCAGACTAGTTAGCAGCTTGAAGGATGAGACTCCCAGCTTCACAAGCAAATCTTGAGGGAAAAGCTGTTATAGTCTCTTTGCTGATCCTCAGTATCAGGCTTAACTTCCAAATTATTGGATGAGAAAAATTGAACTGTAGTGTTACCAGGTTGCCCAGCAATCTAATACCAACACCAGAATTATATGAACTACTCTGAGTGAAAGTTGAAACAAAGTAGAACTAAAGCTAGATTCAGAGAAACATTTTTCTGAACAGTCTCTGTAGAATGTTAAACAAGTTGAAACAGTGCATGAAAAGTGACCTAGCAGAATCCTCCAACTTGTAAGTAACTAGAGAGCTGAAGATCATGCTCAATTGTTTTTGTCACATATGGAATATGAATATAGCATGCTACACCTCACACCTATGCAAATGTTCAGGAAGACTGGTTTTAGTTCTTCTGCATGCATGAGCTAGGGATTTAGGCTCAGCAGCAAAAGAATTGCCATATCTTTATTGTTAAATCTATTGTTACATGTGATACATGGTAACTAACAGACTAATTTTATCTATTACACAGTTGCATATAATTGAGGTTGGCACACCACCAACTGGGAATCAGCCCTTTCCAAAGAAAGCAGTGGATGTCTTCTTTCCTCCTGAAGCACAAAATGACTTTCCTGTTGCAATGCAGGTATGACAGCTGGACATAAGAACCAATCTGCAGATTCTGTTTGGGGATATGACTGGGTACTAGGGCACTGGGAGCCAGGTGGTCGATATAAACCTGAGGCTTGGCACTAAGCGAACTGGTGTGATTTCTACTCCTGCTTCAGTAGTGCTAAAGTCAAGATAGGGAATTAAGCAGTGTGCAAAGATGGGTTGTTCTTATTTATGGAACAAATATCCATGTATATTGAACTGTCTTCCAACCTCTTAAAACCCGAGTTTACTGTAAGAGTACTCACGTGTTCAGTAAAAATGTATCAGCACTTCTGTTTCTTTTGAAATGATGCAACTGATTGTCAAAATTGTTCTATCCGATACCAAAATTGATTTAATCTATTCCTGTCTTGCAGATCAGTGACAAGCATGATGTGGTGTTTCTGATAACAAAGTATGGCTATATCCACTTGTACGACCTGGAAACTGGCACCTGTATCTACATGAACAGAATCAGCGGAGAGACCATATTTGTTACTGCACAGCATGAAGCGACAGCTGGAATTATAGGAGTAAACAGAAAGGGACAAGTAAGGAAGCTTGACCTGGAGCACTTGCTTATCCAGTCCCACTGGCCATTAATGATATGCTGCAGCATTCATATTGATACCTAGAAGTCTCCAGAAATGAATGAGGCAGCATAACAGTGAGGAGTATGGTAGTATCAGTTGTCTGAACATGAGTGCAGCTTCTCTGTCTTTCTACAACTTAGGTTCTGGTTGCGTAATTTTTTATTTTCTGTAATGGCAGCCCGTCGATCTAAGCACTCTCCTACTGTTGAGGATAGAACTAGAATATATTTCCACTAAGGCAGATGATACCCTCTCACAGAGCACGTGCTAATAAGGTCTTAATACACTAACTTAAAATTCCCCATTCAAGACATCTCGTGTTTGACTGAGTTTTGAGCACCAAAGAAAATTTGCTGCTGTATCTCCATATACATCTAACATGATTGAACCAGTGTACTAACATTATGCCTTGAGACTGAACTATCTCAAGTGTTGTTGGTTGTATAAGTAATGCTGAGCAGATTTGTTCCTAGTTCATCCTCTAGGATTGGTTACTTATGCCAAGTACAGGTTACAGAAAGACAATACTTACATCCCTGTTATTTCTGGCTTCTATAAATATTTCAATTCAAACAGACTGTTACTCATCTGGCTCTCTTCTTATATTTGAACTAACTGGAAACTTTCCTTGGCAATTTGTTCAGGTGCTGTCGGTGTGTGTGGAAGAAGAGAATATTATTCCTTACATCACAAATGTACTGCAGAACCCTGACCTAGCTTTACGAATGGCTGTCCGCAACAACCTGGCAGGAGCTGAGGAACTGTTTGCCAGAAAATTCAATGCACTGTTTGCACAAGGGAACTATTCGGAGGCAGCAAAAGTGGCAGCTAATGCCCCAAAGGTAACGGGTGAACGTTGAGAATAGTACTGATCTCTACAGCTTAAGTGTCGTGCTTTAGGAAAGTCCACTGGATTTCATGAAGTGACAAGACTAGATGCCTGTCCTCATGTTGTAATTCTCAATGTGCAGGTTCTTCATATGTATGTTATGTGCTGAGAGAGTACTCATGCTGGAAGGTTCTAAAGCTGGTATGGAGCCCACAGAGGGAGAGAGGAATGAATGAAGTAGTGGCTGCGTGACTTAATGTTTCTAGTACTTACTTTCTAGTCCCTCCAGCGATAGGGGAAGTCTCTGTGAAAGGACAGCCTCCAGCAGAGGCTGTACCTGGAAACAGGACAAAAAGAAGAGACTACGAGCAAAAAGTATTGAGCATACTAAATTGAGATGAGAGGAACTTGTTTGCAAGGATGACGATGTCTTAATTCTGTGGGACTGTCCTCTGAACTCAGACTAGTTTCAGTAGCAATACAGATTTAATGGGCTACTATTGCACATCTTTTGTCAAATCATCTCAAAGGCATTTTTCATCCATACTGCTTCTGACTGTCTTTCTGAGTTGGAAAAACATAATGTTGCCATAGTAAGCATTTCTAACTTCAGCTTTCTGGAGGAACTCTTGCCAAGCCACAATAGCAGAACTGAAAACTGAAGTTCATCTCTATTTCTGGCAGGGAATTCTGCGTACTCCAGACACCATACGCCGTTTCCAGAGTGTTCCAGCTCAGCCAGGACAGACTTCTCCTTTACTCCAATACTTTGGTATTCTGCTTGACCAAGGGCAACTGAATAAGTATGAGTCGCTGGAACTTTGCAGACCAGTGCTTCAGCAGGGACGCAAACAACTTTTGGAAAAATGGTTGAAAGAAGATAAGGTATGTTTGGGATGGATGCTTTTAGGGACCTGAAGGGATTTGACTGCCTGGAAGAGTTTCTTTAGAGGAAAACTCAACTGGGCAACTACTCAATGCACTAGTGTCATCAAACAGTTGAGATAGGGTCGACATCTGTCAATTCTCCTCAAGGGAATGGATCAAATAGTTACAGAGTTTTATTAATGCTACTTAAAATTGCACCAGAGTGAACTTTGTATGGAAGGCTTTTGAGCTGCTGCTTCTCTAACCGCTTCAGGCTTCTTCAGATACTGACTTTCATCTACCTTGAGCTGTGGCTAAATTCCTATAATTAGCTGAAGAAACAGGCTGCTACTGGATAACCTAATTCTTTTTAGCCCTACATAATACATTTTTGACTCTTGTAAACCAATATACGGAACAGAGACCACTAGATCACTGCTGAAAGAGCTAGGTGATGCTATCAAGCTGGTCCTTAGTGTTTTTTTGTTTGTGGTTCTTTATTTTTTTTCTCATTTAAAGAAAAATGAGGAAAAAGTAATAATGCATTTTAGCACAGCACTGTCAGAGTGGACTTACTGTATTTATTTTCAACAGCTGGAGTGCTCAGAGGAACTGGGAGACCTTGTGAAATCTGTAGACCCTACGCTAGCACTTAGTGTCTATCTGAGAGCCAACGTTCCAAACAAAGTCATCCAGTGCTTTGCGGAAACGGGACAAGTCCAGAAGATTGTTTTGTATGCTAAGAAGGTGAGAGGAAACTAGATTGCTATATCCATTGTGTATTTAGAAGTAATTAGTATCTGAGATTCTGTGTAGTACCCATTATGGACTAAGGTTTTGTTGTTACTAATTACTCCTAGACTTCATACATATATCCTGTCATACTTCCCTATGTAGCCTCCTCCAAATGAGGAAACTGTGACTGGCTTGTGTAAGCTACTGACAGTAGCTTTTATCGAGCTCTGTGTATAACAAAGCCTGTGCTCTTGCTGAGTTATTACTTTTCACTATCTCTTCAGGTTGGATATACTCCGGACTGGATTTTCTTGCTGAGGAATGTAATGAGAATCAGCCCTGATCAAGGACAGCAGTTTGCACAAATGCTTGTTCAAGATGAAGAGCCTCTTGCAGACATAACACAAGTAAATAATTTTATTGCTAGGAAATGTTAACTCTGAGGCCTTAAGGTGATAAAAGGAGCCATACTTCTACCATCAGGGAAAGATTTTGAACTGTGTGTTTGGGCTTACTTCACTGGGGCAGTGCTGTTTCTGGCCTGGTTTTAAGAATGCTTAATGCAATGGAAGCTGCACTTGGTGTTAGTTTGTCGAAGCGTGCTTCCAGTTCCAAATCAAAAGCCTGATCTTTTTTTTGCAGATTGTGGATGTCTTTATGGAATATAACTTAATTCAGCAATGTACAGCCTTCTTACTGGATGCACTGAAGAATAATCGTCCCTCAGAAGGTCCCCTGCAAACACGTTTACTTGAGATGAACCTCATGCATGCACCCCAGGTATGCTTTGGGTGTTCAGGCTTGTCTGTAGCTGGACTAGCCAGTGGTCTATATCAAGTGCCACTGATAAATAGTAAAATTATGAAAGTATCTGTTTCAACTGCAAAGCTAGAATTCTTTTTTTTTTTTAAGCCTTTAAAACCCCTAAGGTAGTTTCTCTTCACTTCAGATAATTTCTTAATAGAATTGCTGTGTGTGTTGCTGTTTATATGGAGCTAAGCATTGAATTGTGGTAGTGCTATAGAAACTGATGCAGTTAAGGACTAAATAAAAATTATCATTATTACTTCTAGGTTGCAGATGCCATCCTGGGAAACCAAATGTTTACTCATTACGACCGGGCTCACATAGCTCAGCTGTGTGAGAAAGCTGGCTTGCTGCAGAGAGCACTCGAACACTTCACAGACTTGTACGACATCAAGCGTGCAGTAGTTCACACTCATCTTCTCAATCCTGAGGTATAAAATCAAATATCCTAAATCTAGCAAAAGCAATTTCTTTCAACGTTAATTTCAGCATGTACAGTGTTTTACTTGGGTCTAAAATGGCTGATGTGTTTCTGCAGTGGTTGGTGAACTACTTTGGCTCCTTGTCGGTAGAAGATTCGCTGGAGTGTCTGCGTGCTATGTTATCTGCTAACATTCGTCAGAACCTGCAGATCTGTGTCCAGGTGGCTTCAAAATACCATGAACAGCTGTCAACACAGTCCCTTATTGAGCTGTTTGAGTCCTTCAAGAGCTTCGAAGGTAAGTTCATGCTCCTGTCTAGCACAATATTGCATATTTCAATTTTCTGGAATATTTTAGCTTTCTCAAATGCTACCAGCTAATATTTCTCTGATCGAGTACACTAGCAAAATAACATGTTGACTGTTTGCTTCAAGGGTTGTTTTATTTCCTGGGCTCTATTGTAAACTTCAGCCAGGATCCAGATGTACACTTCAAATATATTCAAGCTGCATGCAAGACAGGACAAATTAAAGAAGTGGAAAGAATCTGCAGGGAAAGCAACTGCTATGATCCAGAACGTGTTAAAAACTTCCTCAAGGTAATGTTTGGATAGTGGTAGATTGCCTTTGGCCTGTTTGGGGTTCTAATAAAAACGTGGTCTGTGTTGCCAGTGAAATGAGACAATTCTGTGAAAATACAATTCTTAACCTTTGGAAACTTCAGTCAAGCGAGTTCTGCTGGGATGTGTCCATGTAAATACGTGCTAACCGACTATTCCTGCTGGAACTCAGAACATGTCTAATGTAGCTCTGAAGAGAGAAAAAAGACAGTGCCCTCTTAAGTTCAGATTCTGTAGCCTGTTATTAGTGCTGAGCTTATTGACAAATGTAACTTTGTTAGAAGCACCTTGGAAACAGTGTGGGAGGGAAAACTTTATCTGGGAACATTTCCTGCCTTCATGCTTGTCAGTTACATAGCATAGCCTTAGATTTTGCTGATCATATCTGAAGATGGCAAAACTCTTCAAATGAGAAATTTAAAATAAACTGGTGTCACTGAGGTGTAAGGTATGTAAATTGATCAAGCCACCTAAGATAAGTTATCAAGTTGTCAAATTCCTGATGAAAGCTATTGTTTTTTGTGCTGTTCCATGTCTGGAATGTGCAGGACATGTACCAGGTAAATCTCCCAGTACAGGCCTCCCTGTGTAAACTCCTTAACTATGATTTGTATATGTAGGATTATATTCTGGGATGTGCACATTTGAATAAGTGATCTGAAATACCCTTCTGGACTTGTGTCCAGCACATAGACAAGCTTCTGTACTGTAACTATTGTAATCTTGTGCTTGGAATGGTTTTAGATAACTTAATCTGGTTAACAATTTTAGTACTAGCTTGGTTCTTACTGTTCTCTAAATCCATTGCTGTAAGGTATCACAGGACACATGACACTTGAAGTCAGTTCTGTATGTAAGCTTTCCATTGTGATCTACAGCTTAGTCTTGGTTAAAGTCCTTTTGAAATCCCAGAGTGCTAATCCTGCACACCAAACACCAGTGGCAACTAAAAATGCTACCTATAGCTTAGACTTGCAGTAGTTGTACTGTGTTGTAAAACTTCATAGATCCTGCCACACAAAGAAACATCATTAAATTCGAGAAAGCTTCTTGCTGTACGTCCTGATGTGGGTGCGAGCACTCCTACTTGGTGCATATTGCAAACAATAAGTTGAATAATACACTGTTGTTATTTGATTAACCATTGGATTTTGGGCGTTTCAAGTTGAACTGCTTTAACAGTTTGGTTATATTTGTCTGCTCAAGTCTGAGAACAAAACCAAATTACAGAAGTTCTTCTCCTTTTAGGAAGCTAAACTCACTGACCAGCTACCGCTCATCATTGTGTGTGATCGCTTTGACTTTGTCCACGACTTGGTGCTGTACCTGTATAGAAATAATCTCCAAAAATATATTGAGATTTATGTACAGAAGGTAAGCTACAACTGGTCGCTTGGCTTTAGTGAGTTAAACTGATCAACCTTTCTAGTATTGTATGCAACTCTAAGCATAATGTTTATTTGTGATTATTGAGCAAAAAGCCTCATACTTGAGAGTGTCATTTAAGTATCTGTTAGTGACCTTTGACAAGTTAACCCTTGTGGCAGTCAGATCTTTTATTTATTCTTCAGTCAAGCTGAGCAGTAACCCCCAGTAATGTGCCTCATAAAGGAGGAAGACTTGGTAGAATAACTATGGGTTTCTTAAGATAATTTGAACTTCCATCTTTGGGGCAGGGAGGGTGGTAGATTCTCCTGTACGGTTTCCTGCAGGTACAAAGTGGCTTGCTCAGGAGCTCTTCCTATGGGGAGTGAGCACAAGTGAGACACTGACAGTCTTAATAGCCCCTGTTGACTGGAGAATTGATTTTTCTTCAAGCCTGCCCAGAACCTCAGGAAGCAGGGAGAAAGGACAGGAAGATGAGGTTGCTCTCTGACCTCATGTGTTCTTCTAGGGATAAGTACTGACTACCTGTGCTGTATGACAACATACTGACTTAAAATTGTCTTGTTTAGGTGAATCCAAGCCGCCTGCCTGTTGTTATTGGGGGGCTGCTTGATGTGGATTGCTCTGAAGATGTGATAAAGAACCTTATCCTTGTGGTGAGAGGCCAGTTTTCAACTGATGAACTTGTTGCAGAAGTTGAGAAAAGAAACAGGTATTAAATTTCTAAAAGTCTTCTAATGCTGCTACACTGTTAATGGTTATAATGTTCATTCATCCATGCATGTCTTCATTATGTAACTAAACCTGGTACTGACAAGTAACCAGAAGCTGCTTTTGGGTGAGAAAGCAGTGGTAGTCTGCTATAATTCTTTGCTGATGTGAAGACCTCCATTAAGTAGCCTTTAGATAGTGACCTTTAGCATGTGATGTTCTTAAATGTCACAAAGTTGTACCATTGTAGTAGTGAAACAGAATGTAAGCCAAAAAGGAGTACTGTAACTTTTTTAGTTACTGATTCCTCCATGCACTGAAGCTGACTTCCACAGTGAAAAAACTACGCAAGTGGATACTTACTCAGCTTTTAATGCAAAATAAACCCCTTTCTTCTAGGCTGAAACTGCTTCTGCCCTGGCTGGAAGCAAGAATTCATGAGGGTTGTGAGGAGCCTGCAACACACAATGCATTGGCCAAAATATACATTGATAGCAACAACAACCCAGAAAGATTTCTGCGTGAGAATCCTTACTATGATAGCCGTGTTGTTGGCAAGTACTGTGAGAAGAGGGACCCTCACCTGGCCTGCGTGGCTTATGAGCGTGGACAGTGCGATTTGGAACTAATTAATGTACGTATGTCAAGACAGCTGACTCGTGGGTTAAGTGCTAACCTGAATATCATGGGGATAGGTACTTCAGGCTTATGACTGACAACAGCATTTACTCCCTAAAAAGTACTAAGCTAGGAACTGCTCACTTGCAATGGAATAGGTAGTTGCTTGATTGTCCCTCTGCAGATGAATGAGAAATGGGAGATTCCCCTGGAAAATCTGGAATGGGAGGCTAATGGAAGTATCAAAGGCTGAGATTTCTAGCTTGCATCTCGAGGGAGCTTGTTTGATGTTGCTCAAGTACCTGTGACTCCACTCTGAAAAGACTTTACCTTTCACTAGGTGTGCAATGAGAACTCCCTCTTCAAAAGCCTTTCCCGCTACTTAGTTCGCCGTAAAGACCCTGAACTGTGGGCCAGCGTACTACTGGAAAGCAACCCCTACAGAAGACCACTAATTGACCAGGTATAACAGAGAAAACATTAAAAGCCTTTACTGTCCTAACTTGACTTGCTTGCACCTGACTCATGTGATCTGTCGATGATTTGATTCTGCCCACAGGTTGTACAGACTGCATTGTCAGAGACCCAGGATCCCGAGGAAGTGTCTGTTACTGTGAAGGCCTTCATGACTGCAGATCTTCCCAATGAGCTTATTGAACTGCTGGAGAAAATAGTTCTTGATAACTCTGTATTCAGTGAGCACAGGTGTGTAATGTCAAAACTGGGTCACAGGGAACTGCAATTTATACGTGTTGTGGGTGTTGAATTGCTGTAGCGTGGAACAGCAAATGAACTAGTAAGTTCTTCAGAGAGGAGGGTGAATCTCTTGTTACTTGATTTGTACTGATATTTTGTTTCTCTGTTTAGGAATCTGCAGAATCTGCTAATTCTTACAGCTATTAAGGCTGATCGCACCCGTGTCATGGAGTACATCAATCGCCTGGATAACTATGATGCTCCAGACATAGCCAATATAGCTATCAGTAACGAGCTCTTTGAGGAGGCATTTGCCATCTTCAGGAAGTTTGATGTAAACACATCAGCTGTACAGGTAGGTATCTTAAAATCTGTCTGTAATGACTCTGTGACATGTGCATCCTCACATGAGGACTTTGCTGTTAACTTGTGACTTTGGTACTTAACACCAGTCAGCACCAAAAGCTGCTTGGTATCTTGTCCTATGAAATAAAACCAACATTCAGTGTGCATTCAGTCCTCTGGTAAGTGAAACTTCTTAAGCTCCAAGTCACTAATATTGTGTGGATTGTATAGAGAAGTCCCTATTTTAAAAGCACCTGTGGGTTCTCTGAAGAGCTATAACATGAAACACAGCTTTAGTGTGTTGTGAAACCAACCTTTATAGATAGTGACTGATCATGGTAACCCTCTCTGTAGGTATTAATAGAGCACATTGGAAACCTGGATCGTGCGTATGAATTTGCTGAACGCTGCAATGAGCCTGCTGTGTGGAGTCAGCTGGCTAAAGCACAGCTTCAGAAAGGGATGGTAAAGGAAGCAATTGACTCATATATTAAAGCAGATGATCCTTCCTCATACATGGAAGTTGTTCAAGCTGCCAATGCCAGTGGTATGATTAAGTTTTA
Organism: Penelope pileata; assembly: GCA_013396635.1. Taxonomy (NCBI): domain Eukaryota; kingdom Metazoa; phylum Chordata; class Aves; order Galliformes; family Cracidae; genus Penelope; species Penelope pileata. The sequence continues at coordinate 230,222 of WBMW01001983.1, forward strand.
TTTAAAACTTTGCTGTTGATCTTTCTCAGTTCTTCTGTGTGATCTGTTGCTCGAGCTGCGGTTCTGCCAAACCTATTTCTTGATGCAAGCGGAAGAATCTAATCTTTCAAAGACTGCCCTAAAGCAGAGTGGGAGAAGATACTGTATTGAATTTGCAGATAATTAGTTGTCTTATGGCTCCTTTCTTTACCTAGCTGGAGACTTGTGTCAGAGCTATTGCTTCTAAGGAGGTCTTTGCATGCAGTCAAATACCAGAGTTGACTTACCTAGGCCCATCGTAAGGTGACATTATCTAACGCAGCACAGGGAGTATGAAGGCTAGTCTTAAATATTTCTATAGACTTTCCCAACAATTATGTTAAGCTAGGTTGAGCTGGTAGTGTAACTTAAGGACAAGTGACCTCAGTGGTGGGAAGTAAGCATTCTGAACTCTGTTTCATAGGAAACTGGGAAGAGCTGGTGAAGTATCTTCAGATGGCCCGCAAGAAGGCCCGGGAGTCGTATGTGGAAACAGAATTAATCTTTGCTCTTGCTAAAACAAACCGTTTAGCAGAGCTAGAAGAGTTCATCAATGGACCCAACAATGCACATATCCAGCAAGTGAGTGAGACTGATTTTCAGTTGTGCTGCATCAGCAGAAGTCTCCTTAGGCCTTGTTGATAAAGTGGTGGTGGGTCTTCTGTCTCTTTGGATATGTAGGTCTTGGACCTTAGAGGTCTTTGATAATGGCTTGAGTGCTACACATTTTATATCTGACTGAAAAGCTGTAAGGATAACCTGGTTGTGCTCTCCTACAGGTTGGCGATCGCTGTTACGATGAAAAGATGTATGAAGCAGCTAAGCTGTTGTATAACAATGTGTCCAACTTTGGCCGTTTAGCCTCAACTTTAGTTCACCTGGGTGAATACCAGGCGGCTGTGGATGGTGCTCGGAAAGCAAACAGTACTCGCACGTGGAAAGAGGTGAAGTTACTGTTCGAATAAATTAAAGAACTTCATGTCTCTGGCCCCTTCAGAAGCTTTTTACAACTTACAACGCAATTGTCAATTCCAGGTCTGCTTTGCTTGTGTTGACGGAAAAGAATTCCGCTTGGCCCAGATGTGTGGACTTCATATTGTAGTGCACGCGGATGAGTTGGAAGAGCTAATCAATTATTACCAGGTAATTAAGTTGATAGCTATTGCACAGCCGTAAAATAATTGAGTTTAAAGCTGGCAATTTAGAGTCAGGTTGGTTCCTAACATGAAATATCTCTCACTGTATCTTTTAGGATCGTGGATACTTTGAGGAGCTGATAACTATGTTGGAAGCTGCACTTGGACTTGAGCGAGCACACATGGGGATGTTTACAGAGCTAGCAATTCTTTACTCCAAGTTCAAACCACAGAAGATGAGGGAGCACTTGGAACTGTTCTGGTCCAGAGTCAATATCCCCAAGGTGAGAGGCCTCAGACATGTTAAACCTGAAATGTAAAACACATCTGTCAGGATTGTGTGTACCCTAGCTGTTGCAGTAGCAGTGCTTGAGGTCTTGGATAGCATTGATGGACACTGCTAGCAATGTATATATTGATTGGATATAAATGTATATATTGATTGGAATTTCCAATGTGCTTTTTGCTTAGGTTCTGAGAGCTGCAGAACAAGCCCATCTCTGGGCTGAACTTGTGTTCTTGTACGATAAGTACGAAGAATATGATAATGCCATAATCACAATGATGAGTCACCCTACAGATGCTTGGAAAGAAGGACAATTCAAAGATATCATAACTAAGGTATTACTTTCCTAGTGAAAGGAGGTAAACTTTTCAACTTTATGTGCACTTCCATTCTTTTCCTTCGCTAGTAGCCTGTTGAAAATTCAGAGTTCTTGATACTGCCCCATAATTTCAAAGCAAGTCAACTAAAGTAACTAAAAAGCCTCATAGAGAGGAAGTCTTGCATTTGTGGCTTGGTTGACTTAGAATGTCTAAGGTTATGTCTTTCTTTCATTTGGATTCCTTTGCAATCAAGCATCTGCTCTGAATGTTCATCTTTGCCCATCTCTAGGTGGCCAATGTGGAGCTGTATTACAAGGCAGTTCAGTTCTACTTGGAATTCAAACCTCTGTTGCTCAATGATCTGCTGATGGTGTTGTCCCCTCGGCTTGACCATACTCGTGCTGTCACCTTCTTCACAAAGGTAATTTTTCTACTATCCAGATCAAAGAAGTTGCAATTGGAAAAGCATTTAGCTGTAGTAGCATTTAAAAACGCTCTGCTACTTTACTGCCTCACAGAGAGGATGCTAAGAGACGTCTACAAGAAGTTACCTTGACTTAAGTTTATCTATCTGCTTCCTCAAAGGTTAAACAGTTACCTCTGGTTAAACCTTACTTGCGCTCTGTTCAAAACCACAACAACAAATCAGTGAATGAGTCCCTGAACAACCTCTTCATTATTGAAGAAGACTACCAGGTACGTCTCGTCTTGAAACGTAGTATATAGTATAGTTATATCTGATTCTAAACAGAAGGATCTGCTCCTGAACTTCAGACAAGTTCTGTTCAAGCTGGCTTCTGTGTCAGTATTAACTTAATGTTCCAGGTCTGTCTTCAATGTCTAGAAACATGGGTTTCTCTCATTTTCAATAGATTCTGCCTGCTTGCTGTTAACTTATGTTCCTTAAGTGTATGTTCATTGCTGCTTCAAACTGGACTAGCAGTGACTAGGGAAGGTTTAAGAGAAGAGCTGTCAGTGGCTTTTTGGGAGCTTTTTGGGTTATTCCTACTGAGGAGAGACAAGCTACTTTAGCGTGACAGATCCAGCTTTTACTTGAAAAGCAAACAAAAAAAAAACAACAAACCCAGTGAATGCTAAGGAACGAATTCAAAGAAAGGTCAAACAGTTGCATGTAGTTATTGTACTGTTTGTAGCCTGTATGGTAGATATTCAGTCTCTTAACCTTGGCAATCGTTACTGAAAAATATAAACTGGAATACTCTGAACTCCCATGTGTCTCAAACACTAGCTTCTCCAAAAAAAAAAAAAGAAAAGGTAGATCTCTCTGCCGATCTGGCTAGAACACTTATCTTTCTTAGAAGTATGAATACAGAACTAAGATGTATGGAAAACATTGGCATCTTTGAGGATGCAATTGTACGTGTGAGATGAGAGTAATTTTTTGTTTTTGACTCAGGCCCTTAGGACTTCTATAGATGCTTATGACAACTTTGACAACATTTCTCTTGCCCAACGTTTGGAGAAACATGAGCTGATAGAGTTCCGAAGAATTGCTGCGTATCTCTTTAAAGGAAACAATCGCTGGAAGCAGAGTGTAGAACTCTGTAAGAAAGACAGACTGTATAAGGTAAGACATATACACAGATCTGGTTTAGTATACTTGGCTTATTTGGATTCGTTTAACCAACTCCCAGACTCTCAAATTGGGAATGTCTTAACTTTCTGGTCAAGCTGCATCTTTATGGATGCCTCTAGGTGGTGCCTCTTGCTAATGTGGCAAATCTTGCTGCAGAGTGGCAGTAGATGAAAAATTTCTTGAAAAAACAAGTTGTAGAATGCCTCCTCTCTGCTAATGTCAGTAATAAGTTGCAGCTTAGTTAAATACCACATCCATGTCAGTGAATATGCCGTGGCACATGAAGCTAACCAGACTCTCCTGTTGCAGGATGCGATGCAATATGCTTCAGAATCCAAAGATACTGAGTTGGCAGAAGAATTGTTGCAGTGGTTCTTGCAGGAGAACAAGAAAGAATGTTTTGGTGCTTGTCTCTTTACCTGCTATGATCTTTTAAGGCCTGACGTTGTCTTGGAAACCGCATGGAGGCACAACATCATGGACTTTGCCATGCCATACTTTATTCAGGTCATGAAGGAGTACTTGACCAAGGTAAGAGCAGGTGCTTCTCCAACACTGAAAGCTCGTTAGTCCTGTGGTGTGTATGCCTTGAGACTGTCTGCTTGCTACTAACATTGATATGGGCTTTGTCAAATGTCTGTCTGTCCATGTCCACACTTATTTTTCAGTCCATCTGGGGAGAGACTTCGCCCTCTAAGAGACTGAAACATTTGCAGACTCCACTCTTTCTACCAGTTGCAGAACCTGCATCAGTAGTGTTTGCCTGACCATGGGCAGTGTCCTATGTAGCTCCAGGATTCAGCCTTTTTATATGCCATGTCAGTAGGAAATCCCAGCTGGGAACGAGCTCTAACTAAATTCTAGACTGTATACTAAAAAAGCTTTATAGCTAAAACTTGAGTTAACTTTGTCTGCTGTGCATTTACCTTTAAAACATGGCTCTGATGCTTAATGACACTAACTATCTGTTCGACTCAACTCTTGCTTTTGAAGTTATGTTAGGATGGAGAAAATAGTTGGTAATGCTATGACAGGCTTGAACCAGATTTGTCACAGCTAAGTGCTGGCTGTCACTAGCAAGATTTGCCCTGCTGAAGCTGTTAGTGTACCTTCAGAAAAATGGTATAAATTCCTGAATGTTCTGAACTCCCTCTATGAGAAGTAAAAATTTAACTCAATGAAGTCCATAAGGCCTGTTTGTCTAGGAGACTTGCCTGGCTGTTACTCTTAGAGGCAGGACTCTGTGTAGCCATCTGCTGTCCTTAAGTGCTGTACTCTGGGGGAGGTGGGGAGCTATCTAAGCAATAATCTTGCTTGTCAGATGTGGCTGATGTACCAAGGTAACGCTAGACCTCTCCTGGGACTAGCAGTCCTGGAGTAGGACTCTTAGATTAAAACATGATCTGCTGAAGGGTTAGGTTATACTCGAGTGTAGCTAATGAAGTCAATGCAGTACAATCTAGCAATGAGCAGAGCTGCCTTTCTAAAGCAGATACTTCTGGTGTACCTTTGTTTTCACTCTCCTGTACCTTAATGATTTCTTCCCTGACACTTTTGTTTCTACCTCTTATATGCTAAATATGGAATTTGATTTTTCTAAGCTGCACCTTCTGAATTCCTTTGCAGGTTGATGCAATAAAGGAAAAGGTGAAAGTTGATTCTTGTTTTCCATCTTTAAGTCTGGAGGACTAAGTCTAAGGATTCTGCATGAGTTTTTTTTCTTTCCTACGTTTATTACACTGCTGCTACTGCTTTTTCCCCCAAACAAAATATCACTAAAGCATATGCAAATTGTTTAACTGTACAAGTAGCTAGTGCAGTAGGACAAAAGTAGATTCATTTGCTACTAATAAGCTAATAGATCCTCAGGAAGGGCGTACAGGTGATCAGTTGGATCACAGTCAACCTGGTGTCAAAGGGATAAACAAGTGCTGATATTTGACTGCCAAACTGACTGGAAGAATGACCTACAGTAAGGAATAATTAAGTCTTGGACAACTGTCTCTGAACCATAAATTATTGTGGCATTTGCTAGTTACAAGGACTGTGATCCAGTTTCTGATCTCTTGACCATTACTAATGTGTGCTGACAGTAGGCAGAATAGATACTAGCTGCTTCAGAAGAGACTCTTCCTCATTCAGGTGTCCAGTTCTTATGGTGCTAGTTTAATCCACATGGTGCTCTAGTTCACGTAGTAACTTGAAACCTCAGCTATTAGAGCAAGTCTGTGGTTCCCTTCCCTGTAGCAAATTTCTTGTAGTTGTGCAAAAAGAAAAAGACTGCCTTCCAAGCTCTCCAGCTTCATTAAATTTCTCTTGCTACCTGTTTAAAAAAAAAAAATTTTTTTTTTTAAAGTAATTGCTCTTCTGAGGCTACTCTGGGACTTGCCTTTTGCTATGCGATGTTGCCCCTCCTAAGGGTGATCTCTAAGGCTTCTGTCCATCTTTTTCTGTACAAATATCACTTCAATTGTCCTTAAAACAGAAATCAGCCCTAGTGTGAGTTTTCCATTAATGTGGTTGAGCAAAGGGCAAACAAACTGACCAATGGCTTCAAGATGGACTATGTGCACACTGCTTCTTGGTGACAAGATGTCTGTAAATACACCACTGGAACTCAAGGCTAACCTGACTAAATTGCATAGTATAAGGTCCTTCAGCAGCTAGTAAGTGAGGCAGTGAGAAAGCGTGTGTGTGGAAAAAAGGTAATTGAACTGCAGTGTTTGCATAAACTACGCATGTGTAGCAGTCATTGCAATTACATCCCACTATTCCTTAAGCTACAAGGCATTGCTGTGGGCTGCGTGTGGTTTTTTGGGGGGAGCCTGTATGGCAGTCATCTTCAGACCTCACTCCTGCTTCAGTACTTTTGCCTCTTTTTCATGCACACATAACACAATAACATTGAATGCATGTTACTTTTCCTCTGCAGCTTATTGCAGTCCCTGTGGAAAAGCCTTTAAAACGATCTTATAACAAGTGTGTAGGGTACTGAACCTGATGATGCTCAAGCAAGTGCTGTAAGAACCACCCTGCAGGCTGGTTCCAGACTTGTTCTCATTATTGTATATGTTTGGTTAACTTTGAGGAGAGGCATCAAAACTGGATCAAAGATGCTTTAAATGTCCTGGGCTGGAGGCTTTCCAGGTGTATGTAAACCAAAAGCCTCTGCTGGTTAGCAATCTGCACATTCTCCTTGGATCTGCATCTCTACACTTGTGCTTTTTGTGTTCACTGTGTTGCTGTTTGAGCTAAAACCAATGCAGTTCTGGGCACCGTGTCTGGAAATGAGTCTCAAGGCATTGGCGTACGCTCCTGTGCACTTTGACAACAGCAAGCCAGATACTGGTGTGAGACGACAGAAGGGCTTGCCATGGAAGCCCAATTCATGAATGAACTCAAAGCTCAGGACTTCTGCCACTTCCTGGAGTAATGCCTCTAATTGAGGTTACAAATTAACAAGTTTATGGAACGTACATTGTAACTTGCAATTAAGAAAGAAGAAAGCCGTTAGTGCTGCCTGCAGATAATTGCTGATGTAGCGCAGTTAAGCTGAAAACCGTTCAAGTCGTGGAGGCTGTTGTAGCTGAATGAGTAACGCTGACCCTGTGTAAGTACAGGAAACCTGATTCCAGCTCCTTTATTAAGGACACGTGAAATGAAAGACTAATCTGGTTTGTGAGTTGTCTTACTGTTTTACAAAGTAATTGGCATGATTGTCTCTGACTTCATCCTAAATCTTACCTCTCAGGTAAAATACCAATACCTAATTTTTATGGTTTTAGTTTCAGGGCCTGCCTTAGTCTGTAGCAATGCTGAGTGTCCTTGGATCCGTTTTAGTAGCAAGTGATGCTTCTCTGCAGAACAAGTTTCTTCTCTTCCCTTTTGTAGGGCTGGGCTAACAGCACCATTCCACTTGCTGTGCAGCAGAGCGAAGCTGGCTAGTCTTGTCCTGTTATTGTGTATTAAGCTTGAACAAGTTGAGTATTTGTGGGTTTAGGCTGACTGCCACACAGTTCTAGAGTGGAAAAAAGCAAGTCTTATACACATGCATTCTCTGCATTTGAACTTAAATTGCATGAGTGAATGGGTTTGGAAAGTGACATCTTGAGGCTCAAGTGACATGTCGGATGCTATTGCAGTCACCAACTTCAGATTACTTTGCCTCAGTGTTATATTCAGGGAAACTTCTCCAGGTCTGGACGCTCTCTTAGCAATTGCTCCAGCACCAAAGATCTCCAGCTGACGCTGTGCTAAAATCTGAGTTTGTGACCTCAGGCTGTTGGTTTGAAGCAGTTGGAGCAACAGTCACTGATGAGCTTACTGATGTCAAAGTAGCTCTACTGCAGTATGGGACCTTTCATACAAAGCTTCAGCCTGGAGCGAGCTTTCAATGAAGTTCCACAAATCCCTCAATTAAGGGTTTTTTTCAGGAAACGGACAATCTTGACTGCACCAGTACCAACATTGCTACTTGAATTGATCTTAACTTGTAAATGGTCTCCTTTTCTTGATGGGTGTTAACATACCACTAAGGCTTTTCCACTTCTCTGCCATGAATAAGTACCTCACCTAGAAGAGTTGTTTTAATTGTTGGTCTCAATTCCAGGTGGATAAACTGGATGCATCAGAGTCCTTGAGAAAGGAAGAGGAGCAAGCTACTGAAACACAACCTATCGTTTATGGTAATACGTCCGTTCACGTGGTGTCAGTAACATATTTAGCTTTTAAATCAACACTTCTCTTTTTTCCTCCAAGAAATGTTCTTCATGTAAAAGCGAGTCTTAAGGAAATGGTGTCTTGGTCTACATGCTATTGTAACTGCAAAGTCAAGTACCTGAAATGCAGATATTTATTTCTGGAGAATGAACTATTCCACTAGCAGATGTGATTTATGAGGATGTTTTAGAAAGTGCTTCTGGGCTTTAGAACTGGAGTCAAGCTTCTGCGTCAGGCTCAACGCAACATTTCAAACTTTGGCCTTAAATTAAGCTGAGTTACCAACGTAATTGGAGCAAGAAACACAGCCCCAGAGACAGACTTTGGAATAGCATGAGCAAAATGCCTAAGGAAGCGATTCCCTTCTCTTTCCTTGCTGGATTTCTAAGAAATTAAACAGCTTCCGTGTGATTTCAAGAATCTTTTGGTGTCCACGTATTTCATGAAGTAGTATTTTTTTAAGTGATAAATTCCTCCCATCTGATGTCTTGTGGGGAATGATCCATTCTGGCTGCTAACACCCTAAGCCAGTCAGCAGGGAGTTAGACACAGATGTCAACAGGGAAGCTGCAGGAATTCTGACCGAGCTGTCAGTGCCTAGGAATAAAGATGAGACTTCTGTCTGTTCTGTCTTCCAGGTCAGCCCCAGCTAATGTTGACAGCAGGACCCAGTGTTGCAGTTCCTCCACAAGCACCTTTTGGCTATGGCTACACTGCACCGCCGTACGGGCAGCCGCAGCCGGGCTTCGGGTACAGCATGTAAGGCGCAGCACAAGTCAGTTTGGAGCTAGCATATTTTCTTACTGAAACTCCACCGTCCCTCCCCGCTTTAACTCATAACAGGGAAAAAGCAAGAGTTCTGCCTCGTGTTCTTGTAACCTTTATTTCATGAAGGACTGTTTTTTCTAGCGCAAACTATTTGAATCACCTATGTTAAATCTTTTTCACATTCCATGTCATTTAGACTTTACTTTAAAAGGGGAATAGTTTAAACAACTTTGTTCAAGTGGGCTTTTGCAGGACTGCTTATTACCATTAAGTCTATTGTGAAGATTCTGATTTGCACTCTATAGTGTTAAACTCTAATATTGAATCTTAAGTTCATTGTATGTGAGCAGCTTTACAGTATGTACTGTCTATTCTAAATGCATTTAAGTCTCACTGTATATTCGGAGAAAGCTAAAGTGAAGATACTTGTATTTGACCTTGCAAGACTGCTGACAAGAGACAACACTAATCAGCATATCCTACCCTGGTTGGATTGCATAGCTCTAAAAGAATTTAAAATGCATACAGACAACCTTGCCTGACTTAAAATGAGTAAAAGTTTTTCCTTAACCTATGCAGGTTTTTTCCAGTTATGCATATAGAAAATGCTAGTGTCTTTTTGCTCACTCCATATGTAACAGATGACCTTATGTTGTGCTGTATCCTGTGCTTTTGTGGGACATTCCATTCAGGAACAGAGCACCATGATTCCAATCTGTGTATTTACTAACCCTGCCCTGAGGTTTGTGTATGTTGGATATTGTGGTGTTTTAGATCACTGTTTTGAGTGTACAGAAGAGAGAATTCAAGCATATTGCTGTTCAGTTTTGTTTGTGCAATTTGAAATTACTCAATTTAAAAATAAATTACTGGACTGTGGACATGCTGCATAGTGGTAGCTTCACTTTACTGTCTTGAAAAGAACCTTCAACCTCAAACCAAGTATTACAGTGCTAAGGATGGGGCACACAAGTGCATACACTCAAGGGTAGGAGGGGCCATTAGAACAGCAGCAATGGAGACCATTAGTGGTGTCTTGCACTGAGGGGATGATACAAGAAAATACGTGATGCTTTTTCTATAGAAAGATCATGCCAGACAGAAGAAAATAGCACTTTTCAGTAGTTGGCTGCATTGTGGTCCACTGCAGCATCTTTGACCAGATGATACATTAGGATTGTAGTAGGGTGTGTCAGTTAAATTGAGATTATGTTCTAGGTATGTAAGTTGCCTTAAATATATTTAGCTTCAAATAAAAATGACTTAAATGTTTCTCTATGAATACTGTCATATTTGAGTGTAAAGAACCTTAGAGCACTGACCACAGCTGTAGGAGCTTCTGTCTGTTAACCAGGAGCTGCTGTCAGCGTCAGGTGCCAGCTCTGAGGCTCAGCCCCCTTCCTGCTGCCCACGTGAACTCTGGTTGCAGCGAGCGCCAGTTGTGCAGGGGTAGAACCTGCACATCAGTGTGATCTGAACTCTGCCCAATTAACCTCTGTAACACAGTGCTTCCTGAAATCCTGTCTTACTGAGGGTTAACAGGTCCTTGCAGGTTTAAGTTTGTTCGTGTAGGATGAGCTGTTGATGTGTGGGTAACTCCCAGTGCGTGAACTAAACAGGGAACACCAAAGTGCTTGCAGGTTTCTCCAAATGCAGTAGCTGCACAGCCATGTCCTAAAAGTGCTCACTGCCTCCTACACACTGAGCCAAACAAACCCTGTTTGACTCGCTTGGTCTCATACCAGTCCCCAGGCATTGCATCAGCTGCCATATTGGAAACAGCACAAAGTTGGCTACAGCCATCCCCAAATGAACGGGGGATTTTAGCTGCTTCAGCATCTACTCTTCTCTGAATTGAAGAATGCATCTTTCAAAAAAGAAAACAAAAAAAAACAAGAAAAACAACGACCAAAACTCATGCAAAGCAAAGGGTGGGAGGGGAACTGTTATTTTTAGCACGGGACAAATTCATGTCTGCCTCCCGAGTGCTTCTGTTCAGCCAGTAAAACGTGGTACAAAATCTTAGCTTGCTGCACAAGCTGTAGAAACACTGGATTCCTCCTCATGGGTAGCAAAATTCTCAGCTCTACTTCTCCCTGCTCCACCCACCAAGCCCACCATTTTCTTTCCCACTCCAGAACACAACACACAGCCTGGAGAAACTCATCAACAGCATTAAACCTGGCAAACTGACATCTTCTACAAAAACTGGTTACTTTATTTTTACTAAGAGAACACATGGGAAAAATCCCAAATCCTGGCTTTATCCCTTTAGCATCGATCTACATTGTCACGTTCACATTTCTTTGGTCCCCAGCTTAGAAGAGTTTTAGATGACCCGAAACTTGATCCACGACATCAGCCGGCCCCGGGCCGATGCCCAGCACGGTCTGGGAGCCCGGCGCGATCTGCGTGCGCCCGGCGTCCTGGACCAAGCTCACGGTCAGTCCCAGGCGCTTGGCAGCAGCCAGCAGCTGGAGCAGAGTCTCTTGGTCGGGGGCTTTGAGGACCACCTTGGGCTGCCCGCAGTACTCCCACTGCTTCAGCAGCTCGGGGTTTCTCCTCTGCAGCTGCTTGTAGGCAGAGACGGCCGCGTGGGAGCACTGCGCCGCCACTTTCCCTTTGCCCATCTTCAGGTCGTTGCGGACCACCAGCACCATCTTGAACTCGCCCGACTCGCCCATCACGTTGGCTTCGGGGCCGCCGCCGCCGCCCGGCGCTGCCATGACGGTGCGGGGCCGCAGCAGCCGCCCCCGGACGCCCCATCCCACGCAGATGCCGCAGGCGACCCCCGCGAGGACGCTGAGGAAGCCGGGCTTGGAGAGGTACTCCATGGAGAGAGACGGGCTGCGGGACGGAGGGACAGAGCCCAGTTAACGGAGGCCGTGCGGTAAGGAGGGGACGCCAAATGGCACCGCTGACGCCGCACAGCTTCACGGTGTCACAAACACCGCACTGCCACCGCACTGCCACCGCCCACCGCGCGCCCACCTCAGGCCTCACCCGGCCCCGCCCCGACCGGAGCC